>VXAC01004729.1:1669012-1815971 GCA_013399225.1 Rhipidura dahli | reverse complement strand
CCCCCCCCCACCAACACAAACAGAAAAAAACCAAACTAAAACAAAACAAAAAGACACCCAAAAAACCAAAACAAAGCCAACAGAAAGGTAACTCTTTCACTTATTGCACTTTCCCCAAGAGAGTTTGATAGGAGTTTCTGAGAGATTTGAAGTCACAGTTAAAATCAAAGATACCCTTCTATCTATTGTGTGTATTAACACAGGAAATCCATTTGCCTTATTTTCTCCAAAGTCATTTATTCATTCTTTCTGGATTGTCCTAGTTTCAGCTGGGATGGAGTTAATTTTCTTTCTAGTAGCTGACACAGTGCTGTGTTTTGGATTTAGGCTGAGAATAATGACATAAAACACTAATGTCTTAGCTGATGCTCAGTAGTGCTTACTCAAGTCAATGACTTTTCAGTTTCTTTTTTCAGCTTCCTTCCTGATGCCCAAGAAGCTGAGTGGGAGCATAGCCAGGACAGGTGACCTGACTGGCCAAAGTCAAGCTCAGTATATGAACTAGGGGATTTGGCCAGGAGGCGTGGGTGATGTGGTTTGGTGTTTTAGGGTTACAGTGCTGGGTTGACTGTTTGGCTTGATGATCTTAAAGGTTTCTTCCAACCTTGATGGTTCTATGATTCTATGAGCCTAAGAGTTAAGAAAATAAGGGAAATATGAGTCAAAAAAAGATGGGTTTTTTTCCCCACAAGTATAGTCACAACCTATCAGTTACTTACCCTATTTATAGACATTATAAGAGAGAAGATTTTTAACTTGACATCTGAAGATGATTAATGCACTGACAGAGCAGAGTCTTAGAAGCAGTTGCTCTGGTATATCAGTTGTAGCATGGAAGAGAGCACACAGAAGGAAAATTGGCTCGATGGGTGATGCAGGCTGGCATTTCCCAGCACATTCATCTTGATGACTCAGTGACAAATAAAAGATGGGAGACTGGGTGGGTTTATAATTAAGGGCTTTAAGAGAGAAGACCAGTAGTTTATAATTACATTTGACTGTACTGTTTGTTTTTTCTGAATAGTAATTGAACTTTAAAATTTGCTTTCTACAAACAAGCTGGGTTCAATTTCATTCCCTAAATATCTCTGTGATGCAGGCAAATGAGCATTTCAAGCATGGCCAAAGCAAATTTGTTGAAATGTGTCTTACACAGAAAATTGTTGTTCTACATTTTCAGGTCTTCATTTGAAGTTGTACATTAATCTCTTGCTATTTTATAATTATTTTCTGGTTCAACAGACAGTTTTTCTCCTAAATTGAAGTAAAAAATAGTACATTCTGGATCATGTCATATTTTGTCACCTTCTTCCTGCAGCCCTAAAGCATCCAGAGCCTATAATATATTCTTTTTAGGATGTTTCAGAGGAATTATCTTCTTTGTTTGTGTCATATCCACTGTAGCCCAATCCAAGACAGAGGTAATTACAATGCAGTAGGAAACCTTGGCAGATACATGGATGCCTGATAAATACTTTGTGAACCCATAAAAAACAAAAGCAGCATTTTCAACTTGTTTACCATTCCTTGAGGAGATTGATAATCTGATTAAAAAAAAAAAAATCAAAATTAAATCTCCTACCTTCTGTCTAAGAGAACTTAATCTTTATAGTGACTTTCAAAGCTGTGGGATAGTCTTTGTAAATGAATTTTCTTGTTACATGATAAAAATTACACTGCAGTTCTAAAACCTAATTTAGGGTGTATGGACTTTAAGCTCCATTAATCATTAGTATGTCCTTCAGCTGAAGTGTGCTCACCACCTCTCACAGGCTGTAATATATTAGGTAACCACATAAAATATAAACTGCAGTAATAGACTCTCTTAAAAAGATAAAATGCAAGGCAAAGCTTATGTATAAATATTGAAATCCATTTTATTGGGATACTACCATGGTGCAACCCTTGAAATTGAATTAAAATTACCTATGCTTTCAGATCCTCTTCAGAGATTGAGTTCAATTAACATGAGAGGGACTTATTAACCTACATGAATGCCACAGTATATGAATGCAAACCTTGGAAAATGCTTTATTTCAACTCTTCCTGATAAAACTTGTTATCTCTTGTCTACATTAATATTCCATTTCAAAACTGGGTTGCAATAGAACCAAAACTACTGATCATTTTTCATGATTTATAAATATTAACATTCTTTTACAGGATTGCCCTCACAGAGAAGAGCAAAAGCTACATTTGAAGAAGTACTTTTCCTCAGTGCCTTACCACTGAGGCATTAACACACTGAGGTCCAGTTTCAGGAATGTGTTTGAATAAAGAATGTACACTCTGCAGGATGCAGAGTAGTGAGGTGCCTGCAACTCATTATCTATCTACAAACTAAAATAACAAGGTTCTTCTAAGCTGTGTGCTACTTTCTTAGCTTCTCATGTGCAAAGTAACTTTTAGAAAAAATGGTAAGCCCTAAGCTTACAGTCTGAAAATCAGGTCCAATATCTGCTTTTTCAATATCTACCCCTTCCTTACAGTTTCTTTGTTCTTGTGTTTATCCTCCTGTGCTACAGAGTCAATATTTCATTGCTCCTTTCACTCTGCTATTTTCAGCTTGGGGCTTTTTCCTTTTTTGTTTTGTTTTTTGTTTGTTTCTTTTTTTTTTTCTGTTAGATTGCTGCTATCCCTTGGCTTAATTTGCAGGCTTTTTAAAAACATTTATGCCCAAAAGGTAACTAAAAGTTAATATCTGCAGGTACACAAATTGCAGTTCTATATTGTGAACAGAGTTCATTTGCCTGGGCCCCTGCATCATCCTAGATGAAGATCATCTCTGCTGTTATTTGGAGAAATGCCTGAGTGCATTTGGAATATGCTCAGGATCTCAAATGAGAACATGTATCTTGAAATTGGATAAAAACTAGCCAGCAAGCTTTGAGATGCATGCCAGATGGAGGAATCACAATGGTTGGGGGGCAATATCTATTTAATGTAGCAATAAAAAGGGATAAGAAAATTTTTACACCTGCAAAATGTAGATACCACCAAGCTAATGCCAACTGAGCCTTGGCACACCAAGCCAAGGATCATGCTGGAGTGATAAGGCCCATGGAGCTCAGCTTTTAACTCACCAAATGCAGTCATCTCAAATCCAGAGGCAAATTAGACTCTCTTCATGCCACTATGGCGTGTGAGAGTAGCAGGATCTCTGGAGTCCAGTGCAGTATATGCATGCCCAATGAATATTTAGACTGGTTTCATTTGTAGGCTTTCTCTAGCAGTATTATTTTAATTAAGTAAGCACTCCTACCTTTTTTTGTTGTTGCACTTAATGACACAGCACAGTTCCAAGAATGACTTCTACTATGAATGAATACCAAATACAAGTACACATTTTGGGAAAATACAGTCTATGGAATGCATCTAAAATTGGGAGAAATTTAAAACTGTTGCACTCATAGAAGAGAAACCCCTTTATTTTATTAAGTACTTGTAGGGAGACTAAAAGAACATTCTCTAGAGCTATATGCTATATGGTCTAACTGCAAAATCATTATGCTTTGTGTAGATGCCTTGTCCCGTCAGTATATTTTTATTTCCAACAATATTGAAGACTAGTACAATAGTCTGCAAACAAAAATTTTCCTAAATACAATGTTCTCAGTTAATCTCTCTGTGCCCATCTCATTACTTCTGTGTGCTAAGATAGAAGCATAATGTAATTTAGGTATTCAAATTTCCTTTCCAGTCAATGGAGGGAGACAAGCACTTTAGAAGGACATTTCATCCCATTCCGAAAATCAGAATCCCACTCTGCAATTCAGAGCGATAGGGTGGACTTTCTTTGACCAGAAGCTGGAATCTATGCTGTAGATAGAATCATAGAATCACACAGCACATCTGAATCTAGTTGTCTGAATTCTCTGCATTATTTGTGGTAAAAAAAATAGTAACTTCCATTCATGCCAAAGTAGGTTCGAAATAGGATAGATGAGTTCATTGTTAAAGACAACTTTCCTCTCATTTGACCGTTAAGGGAGATGCTGGGCATCTGCCGTTGGTGTAGAAGTCAAAGATATCTAACAATAATATCTTCTATCTCAATTACTAAGACTGCTTTCTTTCTTAATTGAGCCTAAGCTCCTATCCTTGACATTTCAATTATGTTAAATCCAAAAATGAAGGTAAAATGAATCCTGCGTGCTTCCCCATCCATGACCTGTATTGCAGATGTTTATCTATTTAATTACATCCCCCCGATTCCTGTTGAGCACCTGTTTGATTCCTACATTGAAATTTTGTGTTCATTTAAAAGTTCTGAGAAATAAAGGTCTTTCCAATTTAGAGAACAATCAAATTTCTAAGTATGAATGTTCATTATAAAGTACGGGGATCTCTTTTCTTTTCTTTATACCTGCAAGTTTTAGCACCTGGTTGTGGTTCATACTCCCTCTGCCAGGGAGGTTTTCATAACTCTTTTCAAACCATAACATGTTTTAACAAATTTTTCATTTCTTTCCATTACTCAGAAAGGGTGTCTTCTGTAAATATTTGTGTGGCACATGTACTCCTGAACTATATAGTACTGGAGAAAAAAAAAATCACATTTCTCTTTCTTCTTCCTTAGATAGTGTTAATTAATGAATCTCACATGGTTTACATCACTACCATCTTATTTGGTTCCCTTATATTGTTTGCAGAGTGTATAAACAATGAAATGAAATGCAGAACACCCAGTAATGGATCACCTAATGTAAGAAGGGAGGCTGCTGGGGACAGGGGGAGAAGACTTGTTTTATTGCAGCAGCTCTTGTTTTATATTGCAGACCCATCTGCCTGTGCTGGACCTTTGGATGACATCTGACAGTACAAGCTAAAACAATGATCACTCGGAAAACACTTCAGCAGATCAGCCAAATAATCAGACTCAAACCAGCTGGTGCTGCAAAAATAAGCGTCGTTTTCACTGCAAGTTTGTGGTGAAAACTTTAAGAGTAGCTACTGTTGTAATGATGACAAAAAATTTCATACAAACCTTTTGTAATATTGTAAGCAAACTCTCCCACTGCCCAGTGAAGGACTAGGGCATTTTACCTTTTTTTTTTTTTTATTAAATGTGGTTTGTTCCAACTGCCTTTGCTAGATCACTTTTTCATGAGGTAATATATTCATTATAGGATAATTATGTCAATATTAGGAAAGATTTATTCTTTATTTAAGGTCACACACTCAGAAGCACACTCTGCACATACACATGCATAGCCACACCTGCCATAACTAACAAAGACCTTTTTTATTTTGTGTATATGCATACTACTACACTGTTTACATTCTGAGATATTAGTATTTCAGATTCTTTGTATAGAGGGTTTAATTTATGTTCCAGTTCAAATTAGCGAAGCCAGTGATTTTCCCCAAGTATATATCAACTACAGAACCATCTGCACTAAGTAACTGTGGGTTGATTTACCGAGCTATCATTTTTTCTATTTCTTGTACTTCATAAATTTTCTATTCTGTTATTTTCCCTACCTTTGTTGTCAATTTCTCATACGTATAGAAAGGTGGTAATTATTTTGCAGCAAATATGTATAGTCTATATTATATGATAACCAGTTAGTATATTCTCTTCAATCTAAGAACAAAGAAAGACTTTTTTTTCCCAAATTCTTCTTGAAAGATCAGTCCATTAAATGCTTAAATAAATTGCTCTTCATGCTTATTTACGATCAAGAAACAGAAGACTTCTCAAAGTTGAGTTATGAGATACGGTTTGATCATTTTGGAATATTATTACTTTTAGGCTCAGCAATTTGGCAGTGTTAAAATATGATGATCATTTTCACCCTTCTTGCCAGGAGTTCAAGACAGGTATGAAATTTAAGGCCTAATTTTGTTCCTTCCCTATACTGGCATAAATCAGGAAAAATGGCATTTCATTCAGTTGAGATACATCAACGTAAAATTAGATGTTGGTCCTGATGTCAACTATTGCTTCAAAAACACTACCAATAATACTGCTTTATTACTATTGTTGCACTTGATATTGGTATTCTGATATTTCCCCAAAAAGCAATGACAGGAATGAGGTACTGGTGCCCAAACCACGTGCTGCTAGCATACCATTATCCTCACCTTTTGGAAAATGTAATGTGTCCTGTCAGTAATGCTTTGGTTATCTGTCTTGCCAGCATGCAATTCCAGTTCTGAAGGATAGTTCATAGGCAGTACATTACTTGAATAGACAACTCTCTAACAAGTTCTAAACCCTTATTTATGGTCAGTTACCACATGAGAAAACAAATGGGGAGGAGGGAAAAAACAAAGCAAATATAGCAGTAATGTGGTCTTGTACAGTTTAGCAGTGCGAATGACTTGGTCATTCTGAATAATTGAAGCTTTCTGATGTAAATAAAACATTATCCACAGTCTCCATCTGCCTTCTACATGCTTTACTAATTACTAGAAGGAAATTTTGTGTGACAAGGTGGGGTTTTTTTACCAACAGAAAAGGAAGGTTTTTATCTCTTCTCCTTTGACAAATTGTTGAGATTTGCTAGTCCTTGCTAAAATGTGACAAGAGTAATGTCTTTTGTGTTTTACTCTTTCATTTTCTTTCTTCAATCTTCTCTCCTTCAGCAGCCTGAAAGATCTTTAATGTTATTCTGTCCTTTGCATGCAATACTGTGAACAGATTGGTGTTGTCAGGGAATTACATCCAATCTGTGTTGAGCTTTGAAGAGGAATTGTTTATGATTAGGCGATTTACAGTTGAAGTGGGCAGAAGATGGCAAGGCCTATAATTAGAAGGAGGGAAATTTATCTCCCAACAGCATGTTCCTCCCTCTGAGCAGAGCCCTAGAGTGAGAAAAGGGCAGATGTAAACACACTTCTCCTCCAAGCTGGCTGATTCTGCACCTGGGTTTGATTGAGTCTGGGTTGTTGCTGCCAGAAACAACAGTTGGACTTCATCCTGGTTAGGAAAAGCAAATTCTGCTACCACCATCTTCTTTGCTTAGCTTATCTGTTGTGTTTTCTAAAGCGTTTTGTTGAAACACATCTGCCTCTTCTGACCCAATTGGGCAAATGTGCATGTTCAAGCTGTGACACATTACCTGCTCTTGGATTTGAGCAGTCACAGGTCACTTGAAGAGTTGAAAAGGAATTAAAAAGCCCCAGAGTAGCCATGCTAAGGAACATCTGTCTGAATATGAACAAAGAGACATTTTCAATGTCCCAACTCTCTTGCTTAAATCTGTGTAGCTGTATCCTTTCTCTGTTCTCTACCTGCAGCTGTGCATCAGGGATGTGGCTCTGCCATCAGGGCTGTGTCAGTCCCCAGCAGAGGCAGTGGCTACAAGCTCCTTCACAGATATTACATCTGTGTGTACCAGTCTAGGGAATGTGTCAGGTGGCATGGCAAAGGGCTCATGATTCCCACCTCCTCCATCAGCTTGCTATCTGACTGTCTTATGAACAGGTTTGGTTACCCTATGACTTCCTTTGGAGCAAAGCACCTGGGTTTGTGAAGTTGGCTTCTTTTGTACACAAACATCACCCATCCAACTCTGACACTTCCAAGATTGTCCCAGAGAGAAAATATGAAAAGAGCTTCTGGTTAGGAGTATATCCAATAACCCTCAAACAGCACTCAACCCTACATTTCCTCTGTAGCAGTCCAACAACTCCACCAATTATTTTATTGTCCATTTTAAAAGTCTGTGTAGCAATTTGTAAAACACAGAGTTTAGGTTGGCTAAAGTTTTGAAGTGATAAAGTTGCCTTGACTGTAAAATCATGTCCAGCTAAATGTATCCTTTTGTTAAACAGGATAGTATATAATAAATCATAAAATCATAGAATATGCTGAGTTGGAAGGCCTTCATCCAGATGATTGAGTGCAACTCCTGGCCCTGTGCAGGAATTCACCATGTGCCTAAAAGTGTTGTCCAAACACTTCTTGAAATCAGGCAGACTTGGGTAATGGAATCACAGAATAATAATGGCAACGAAGAATAATAAATGGCAACTTAGGTTTTTCAAATTTTGTTTTGGCTTTCCCATTCAGGAACCTGTTTCCTCTTCAGGTTTTTTTCCTTCCACCTCACTCCAAACTTGAGAAAATAAAATTTTTAAAATGCATTAAGAAATATTTGAAAATTAACAGAGTCTGCTTCCAGACTAAAGTTCCATATCTTAAAAAATACCAGTCAATCTTGAATACTTCTAGTCTGTATGAATTTTCAGCCAAGACAAGCTACTGTCATCCATGAAGCTATTTAGGAAGCAAAGAGAAAAGTTACATGGTAATTTGTTTTTAACTCACCACTTTATGAACATCTGGAAAACAGATTTTTATGCAGCAGTTTTTGGGGTTTTTTTGCAGCCCCCTTTTAACCTGTTGTTTCATTGTTCTCTCTTCCCCAATATCTCCTAGAAAACAGATATTTTAATTAGTTTCTATAGCTCATAAAGGATTTTCTGTGAGATGCATTATAGCCATAAAAGGAGATTATTATATTCCACTGTGAACTCTTAGAGAATGCAGTGCAATTATTTACAATGTCTTCAATCTCCCTGTGCTCTGCAGTAGGAAAGAGGTCCCAGTAGTTAGTTGACCTCTGTGTGTGACCAGTAGTTCAAATTGGGGAGTGCTGCTAGTGTTCACTGAGTCTGAAGAAACAAAAAAAAAGGTTTTACAGAGGCTATAGCTTCAATAAGCCAAGAGAAAAACAGGTTTATTAAATACGTACCTGTAGGAAAGATGCTCTTATTCCTTCTATATAATGGGCAGATAGAGAATGAAAAAGGAGGAAATACAGTTAATATAGTGATAAGTCAACAAGAATGGAACAAAAATAGTATACACCTCAGGAACACAGGTGAGGAGAAAATAGAGTGGAAGAAATAGAACTGTTTTGGCAAAGATTGGACTGCAGATTGGATTTTATTCCCCAAATTCCTCCACTGATAAAAAAAGGCAACAAAGAAACACCCCCAAAATACACTAAGAAATGAAAAATCCAGAGATTTCTGAGTATAAGATTGTGCTGTGCAAAAGTCACAGAACAGTATATTATACTAGAAATCACTGTAACAATAAAGTAGCTAGAAGTTTGGAAAAATCAATCTTTCATAAAATCTTCCAAAAAATGATCAGTTTTTTAAAGCATCTGTGACACCTGAACTTTAAAGTAGGTTTCAAATACATTTCATGTTCAATACCAAAAGTGGATTTCAAGATAAAGAACATACTAGTTCTGCTGATAGGAATTTAGGTGCTATGTTGCTTTTCATACTCAGTCAAGTTATCAAAATCTTCTAGGAATGGCTTAGTTTCATAAGCCCTAAAATTAGACTTCTGCTAACAGCAAAATTGGTTTAAGCATCCTAGCTTTCATAGCCTCCTGCTATTGGATTAAGAGACATGGCAGAGCCAGATTTTTTCAAGGTACGTAAGAAAAGGGATTTCACGAGTAGGACATGTCTAGCTTTCACTAAATCCCATCTGCCCATTTAGATCCCTATATTTCTCTGAGCCCTAAGGGACCTCTTGCATGAGTGACAAACAATAGAGCTTCACGTCAAATCTGAAATAATATAGAGTGAGAAGTCCTGGATGTCACCAGAGTGTTTTAATTTTTTTATGGTTGCTCTTTGATGCTTATGAGCAACATGGGTTCAGCTGATTTGTGTTGTGCTGAAGAAAACTGTACACAAGCTCCTAATCACTTTGTACTCTAGTGTGAAAATTTGTTCTCTGATATTAAATTCAATTATTTAGAAGAGAATTTTTTAATTTGAAGGAAGAAAGCAGCCATGACATAAATGGTGACTAGAGCCTCACTGCAGGTACTGTGACCTGCTGTCTCATCCTCCCCTGGAGCCCAGGCTGTGCCCCATAGCCCCAGTCACAATGGGGTATTGCTCCGGGGGAGTTAACCTGCAGCTGGCAGAAACACAGTTCCCCCAGCCCTTCTGGCTTTCAGGCTGCTCTGTCCCCCTCTTCTGCCACAGTATTGGCACCATTTTGACTCCCAGTACAGCACCAGAGATTCTCTGCAGAGCCAGGAAGTGCAGGGATGTGCTGAGAGGACTGAGTGATGCCAGCACCTCGGCAGGGAAAATGGGACTAGCATGAAAGCAGAAACCTTTATGGCTTGCCCTGCAAATCTGTGCTTGGCATTACATATTCAGCATCCAAATGCCTGGTGAATCACAGGTCACATTCATTAATTTAGGCTTCACTTCAGCTAGCTGATTAAATACATAAAACAACTGAATATTACCCTTGATTTCAATTAGACCATTCAATTTAAACCTAGGCAAATGCTAATCTTTTCTGAACTAGGGCCATTGCTGTCCCGTAATAAAATCTGTTACTTCTTTTGGAAGAACAAAAATGCACAGAGAAGTCTGTCTGCTATAAGGAAGGAGAGAAGACATGCTCAAACCCAGCAATGATCTCTTGTGTTTATTCTCTGTAGTGTGCAAACACAACCTGAGCTGCAAAAATGACAAAGTCAAAGGTAACATTTGTGGGGTAACACACTCGTCTGTCATCTGATTTATTGTAGCTCTTCCCCTGGGAGCTGAGACAAAATCACACTGGCCAAAATAAAAACAAATAGTCACTCTGGATGTGTCATCCACCTGTGGATGAAAGGATTTGATTTGGCATTTGCCAGCACCCTCAGCCATGGACCACTCAGAGCTGCCAAAGACGTACCGTTTGATGCTGAATATTCTGCTATTCTGAATTTCAAACTGACCAACCAAAGCTAGGAGCCTCCTGACTTCAGTGAATTCTTGGACTCAAATGCCCATTTGTGAATTGAAAGTCTAACATTTGGTTCATTTGTATGATTGCCATGAAAACAGATTAATCAGTGCTTTTGGAGTGCATACTGTACTGCTGAGGACCACAAAAAGGTCTGTTAAAAAAAACTGAAAAAAAACTAATTGTCATCATTCTCTTCACATATGTTATTAGAGCTTTTAAAAGCCCTTTCTGACCCTTTCACATTCAGTCATTTGTCTTGTAAAATCATCTGCAAAAATCATCTTGCAAAGGGACTCTATAATAAGGTTTATTTCTGCCAAGGAAGAGTGAATTCTTGAGTACAGATGAGAAACAGAAGAGCGCATTTAAACAACAATTAAATCTACTTTTTAATGGAATGTTCTTTGCAAGAACAAATTAATGTTTGCATAAAGGAGAACAGGCTTCTCAGAGCCATGTCCACTGGGGATTTGAACTCTCTCAAAGTGTAAACTCCATAATTTCTCTGAGCACCCTGTTCCTGTGTTTGACTGCCCATAAAATTAAAAAAAAAAAAAAAATTATTTAAATGGAATTCTGTATTTCCTTTTTTGCCTATTATCTCTGTTCCTTTCACTGGTTGCCACCAAGAACAGCCTGGCTCAATCCTTTTCACTTTCTCTGATGTGGTATTTATAATATCTGTTAGATATCTGTGCATTTCATCTCCAGGCTCAATGGTCCCAGCTCTCACAGTCCCTTCTCATACGAGATGCTTCAATGCTTTAGTCATGTCTGTGGGCCTTTTCTGGGCTCAGTCCAGTCTGTCCTTGACTCTCTTGCACTGGCAGTCCAGGACTGGGCACAGCAGTCAGGGTGTGTCCCATCAGTGCTGTGTAGAGATGACCACTACTCCTGACCTGCTAACAGTGCTCCTCCTAATGCAGCCCAGGATGCCGCTGACCTTCTAAATATGTTTTAAAACAAGGAGTGTATGGCATGGGGAATGAAGAGGCCGGGTTAAAACAGATGTTGATTTGCTATGCTTGTACAAAGGAAACGTCACCCCCAGGGATGTTGTCATTCTAACCTTGGCCGCTAAGACTTCACCACCAAACCTCAAGTTGCTTCTTATATCTTTAATATTTAGTGCTTATTGCATTCACTTACAAGCCTTGTCTGGAGAATACTACAAGCACATGCATAGAATGTGAGAAGCAAGTATTCAAAATATCTCTCTGATAAAAGTCTTGTGTCTCCCTTCTTAGGAAAACATCTAATTAATTTTTCTGAGTCACTCTTAGCCTGCTCTGTTAAAGCTATTTGTGCAAGTGTAAGCATTACTTGTTCATTGGTCTTGAAACCAAGTACAAGTCAGTAATTAGAGTCATGGTATCTCACTCATTTCCATAACTATCAGCTGAGTATCTTACTTAAAACAGAAAACCTTTAAAAAGTGATATGTTCTTCCTCCAAACCTCCATTTTTTAACAGTCCACTAACATTTAGTGTACAGTATTTTCCAACAAGTATCCTCAGAGGATGTAGTTGAATACTGAATGTCAACTTTGACTTGATTCTCCAGTGCTCTGACCTTTCCAAGCAAAAGTTCTTAGCTACAGTTCATTACTCCATAGTATGAATCAAGTTCTTTAGATGAGATATGTAGACTATGAATCCCCACTTGAATATATGTGTGGAATGTGCCTCAGTGGATGTTGGAAAGATTTGAATTTGACTAAACTGTAGATTTAGGCATCAAAAGTATCAGTTGCACACCTCCTGTGACACTTGGTGCTTCAAATTAACATTTTTGGGATATGAACAAAGACTAGTAGGAATATAAATACTCTTTTTTATTATTATTTTGTGTCTAGTGAGGGTAAAAAAAAAAATCACTCTGTGAATAACTTTTGAATTTAGTTCTGTGTTTCCCATAGGAGAAGATCACAGTAAAACTATGTATATTAATTATTCTGAATCCAAATATTTGTATAACCTTGGAGGGTAATGAGAGGGATTTCACTGGGACTACACAAAAGTCTAGATTCTTTGTTGTGTTACTTGTTAGTTTCACATCAGAAAAATTTATCCTATAATGCTTTTCAATAAATAAGGGGGGAAGAGCATTCTAATAAACTTTCATTATAAATTACTTCAAAAGTATGATTGGAATAGGGGACAAAAAGACACTAAAATCCTTCAGTGTATAGCATTTGCCCTTCAGATACCAAAGCACAAAAATACAAGTCTTCTAAAGCCAGTGTTAAATCTGTTGGTCTCAGGTAGATGTCTCAGATCCTGAGGGGCGTGTCAAATGGCGCTAGATGCCTCCATTTGGAGAACCGAGCTGTGCATCAGACCTGAGAATCAGTAAGAGAGTGAGATGTCTGCATTAAGATGTGCATTTGTTTAGAATCACTTTACAGTACATGGAAACTACAGAAATGTTCATTTAACCAAAATTGTCTTCTGATAGACATTGAAGTGATTAGGCATGTAAACTCAATGAACCTGATTGATTAGAATTCTGTTTGACTGCTGGGTCCAATCCCCATTTAGACTCTCATATGAAGGGGGAACTTAGACTGCTGAAATTAAATTTTCAGTAGACTGGACAGTACCATGATTTTCAAATAAAACTGATGATTTTCACCAACATCCATCAAAGCACTTTTCTGAATCAGAGATCATTGCAATCCTGAGCAGAATAAAGAGCCTGAAAGGGTGACTGGAAGAGGCCTCCAGAACAGCAACTTGGGTTCCAGGGGCCGAAGAAGTGTCTACACTGCTTGCAGTGCATCTCAAGTTTAATGTGCAAAGGAATAAAAAACTCCGGGGATGTTAACCTCAATTCCTCTTTTCCACTAGTAATATTTCATTACATGCATTTTGGGTAGGAAAAGTATGTAAACTGTCCTGTCCTCTTTCTGCTTATTCAGGATGTTAGACTAAAAGTGCAGTAATCCTTTCCTAGCTAATTGCAACTACTTGTACACTCAATACAGCAGGATCTGTCTCAGTATCCTGCAATTTCCTGCACTATATATCTGGGATATACCATGCCACAATGAAAAAATTTAATAGTTCTTAATCTGAGATAAAACTTTAGGAAGAAAAGAAAGTAAAACTCTTTAAATGTCAAAATGGAAACAGAGGTAGAGAATGTTTAATCAATTCCTCTAAATTTAAAACTGTAACTCCAAGTTTTGGAAGCTATTTTACTTTAAGTACTTTTTATCTATAAGCTGAAGACCAATAAATATTCACATTAGATTTATGAGAATCTGGCAGTTTATGTTTACATAGTTCTGCCTTTTCATCTTCCAGCTCTTAGATTATTTGAAAATAGTTTTGAAATGAGTATCTACGATGAATGATGGTTTTTCCAAAGACATGATTGCCACATGATTGAAATAAATCAGATTCAGCATCACCAGACTGAAATTTGTTATGGAAAAGCAGCTATATTTTAGCTAATCCTGCCATTCCTATAAACAAATTCTGTAGTTTAAATCACACAGAAACAGAGGTTCATTAACCTTTACTAAAGTTTATTTTAAAGACTAAGTAGCAAAAAAGTAAAATTAATAGAGTAGACTAACTATCATAGTAGATAAGTTGATATTCTGAAGCAGTAAGAACATAAGATCATACTCATAGAGCATTCATTTATTCTGAATTAGGCAGTCTCAGCTGTTCAGTCTTTACAGCACAGCAAAGCTCTTGTTAGTGCACTGTATAGGAAGGAGTGACTCATCCTCCCTTGCCTCTAAACAAGAGAGGCATGCATTTTATGGACAGACCACTCAATGGATAAGGAATTGGCTGAATGGTTACACCCAAAGAGTTGTAGTTAATGCTGCAATGTCCAAGTGGTGACCAGTGACAAGTGGCATTCTTCAGGGCTCAGTACTGGGACCAGAGCTGTTTAATGTTTTTGCCAGTGACACGGACAGTGGGATTAAATCAACCCTGAGCAACTTTGCCCACAACACCAGGTGTTGTGGTGTAGTCGACACACTGGATGGAAGGAATGTCATCCTGAGGGACCTGGACACGCTTGAGAAGTGGGACTGTGTGAACATCCTGAAGTTCAAAAACGTCAAGTGCAAGGTCCTGTGTGTCAGTCAGGAAAATTCCAAGTTCAGATACAGGCTGGGCAGTGAATGGATTGAGAGTAGCCCTGAGGAGAATGACTTGGGGATGTTGAAGGATGAGAGGCTGGACATAACCCAGCAATGTGCACTTAGAGACCAGAAAGTCTCTAAGTTTTTGTCCTGGGCTGCATCCAAAGCAATGGGGCCAGCAGGATGAGAGAGAGGATTCTGCCCTGCTACTCTGCTCTGATGAGACTCCACCTGGGGTACTGTGATCAATTTTGGGGCCTCCAACATAATGACATTGTTCTGTTGAAGCAAGTCTAGAGGGCAATTAAGATGATCAGAGGGCTGGAGCACCTCTCCTATGGAGAAAGGCTGAGAAACCTAGTTTTGTTCACTCTGGAGAAGAGAAGGATCCAAGCAGACTTTTTAGCATCCTTCCAGTCCTTAAAAGAGGCCTACTGGAGAGTTGGAGAGGTACTTTTCACCATAGTGTAGTGACAGGGCAAAGGGGAATGACTCTAAACTGAGAGTGGGTAGATTTAGATCAGATGTTAGGAAGAAATTCTTTACCGGGAGTGTGATGAGCCACTGGAACAGATTACCCAGAGAAACAGTGGACGCCCCATCCCTGGCAGTATTCAAGGCTAGGTTGGATGGAGCTTTGAGCAACCTGGTCTAGTGGAAGGTGTCCTTTCCCATTGCAGGGGGGTTGGAACAAGATGATCTTTAAAGTCTTCCAACCCAAACTGTTCTATGATTATCTCTGGCAATACAGAATGAAAACTTTATTTAGCTGGAGGAACATACTTTCTCCCCACCATACGCCTCCCTCTTTATTGGTTTTCATAGTTCTGTTCAAGAGTTATATTTCTCTTTAATTGAAAACGAACATATTTTTAAATGTTGAGCTAGGATTTCAGCACACCCACTACCTGATCTGAAGACATGCTTCTACTTACAAAAGCAAGGAAAATTTGCAATAGGTACTTTTCAGTAACAATAAAAATATTTCTCAGGTTTTAACATTAGGTGTTTTGAATCTTTTATGTCATCAGATTGATCCCTTGCTTAGAATAAAAAATGAAGGTAAAACCATTTGGAGCTCTTTAACCAAAAGCATTAGTCTCTGGTCTTTTATTTTATCTCTTGTCACTGAGAAAAACATTTCAAGCAAAAGCCAGGCAAGTGCGTGTTTGACAAAAGACAAGATTTCTAGAGATCACCGATTGTTCAGATCATATGTAGGGCAGTGTCTATCTAGTATAACTGAAAGGATATTTTTGCAGCTATTTCCTATAAATCCTCGATCCTGGATTTCCTTTATTTTTCTCCATATTGCCACTGAGACCTCAGGAGCACATTATTATGCCTACCCAAGTCATGAACTGAGAAAGAGGTGGGTGTTAATCTACAATGAATGTGTGCATTTCTGGCTATTTTGTTGTCTCTTCTTGTACCTATATGTTGTATCCAAATCCAATATAACATTCAAGTGTTTATATAATGATTAAGCATTGTTGTTCACATGTGGACAAATGAAGAAGGTAAACTGTCACTTTCTGAAGAGGATTTGATTCTAAGGAGACCTTGTGAAGATCCAGATTAAAGACAGCCTTTCAAAGCTTGATCTCTGTACTGAAACTCTGTATGTAATTTCTTTCAATCAACTCCCAGTCTTGAATTTACAATGGAGATTGGACAGGTCAGAGCCACTGATGAACACTCCATACCCCGATTCCTCATAAGTCAGCATATTCTGACCAGTGCAATGGTATATGCACTTAAAGCAGAAAGGATAATAAGAGTTATGATCTCCATGCCGTAAAATGGTAAAAGAAGCCATAAATAAGAGAATTTGTTTTGAACCTTCCTTACTACCCTGTTCTTCTTTTCACACATATCAGCTAATTTTCAGCACTCAAGAGGGTGGGAGACAGTTTTCCTTCTTTTAAAGGAAAATAAACAAGCAGTATTTTTTAGAAATGCACACATTTTAAACTTTTGGAAAACGTTGCAACATTGCAATATGTTAATGGAAAATGAGATCCAACATTCATCTGAATAGTAAACATTCAGTTTTCTATTTTGCTGAATCCAAAAAGTGAATAGAAATGTGAATAAATGGATGTTGACCAGATTTCAAAGTTATAAGGATTGAAATTTTATATTTCAAAAGGAAAATGCTCTGATTTGGAAATGTTGAAATAATATTTCTTCTAATCAATGTGTTAAATATGTTAAAAAATTATGCAAGGTAAAGGAATAAATTAAAGGCTGGGTATTTCAGCTCTTTCATATCAATTAAAGCCTGAATTTGAAGAATTTTTGTTTTGGTCTGGTAAGCTTTTTTTTAACCCCAACAAGCTAGGAAGTTTGGAATATTCTTCTAATTCCATGCATATATGTTCTGGGAATTCTTTATTGTTCTAAGGGGGGTTGAAAGAGGAACTTTTGGTATGTTGATTGGTTCCACGTCTTGCCAGAATTGGAAGGTAGTTGGTTTTTTTGTGTTTTTTTTGTTAAGCTGTCAAGTCTAAATAACCTTTGTTGACATTCTTTGGGAAGTGTATTTTCTCCTGTAAATGTCATACCAGAAATGCATAACTTAGAGTGTATACTGATTTCTTTAGATTCATTCTTTGTGAAACCTTAGGAAATTATTTTTTTACATTTTTTCCCTGCTCTTACCTTCTAGTCCTCCTGTTTTTCAATTAACTCAGTTCTCACTGCTTCTTTATATTCATACCTATGATTGGTTTTCCCTCAGGAGTAATGGCAGCTGCTTTCTGATGAATGTTAAATAGTGCAATTATTTCCTCAAATACCATAAATGTCTACTTAATTCCCCAAATTGTCAATACTGTTTGTAAAGGATAAGTGAAAAGAAAAATATTTGCCCTCATGGTTTATTTAGAATGCAAGCTGCTACTGTTGGCTGCCTGCATGCATGTGGGTAGTGGCAGGCACAAAAATCTCATAAAATGCTATGCAATTACTGGTGCTATTAACTTAATTTTAAAAATCTAAAACATTTTTGAGTGCACAAGGGATTATGAGTGATAACTTTCAAGCCTTAATTTTGGAAAACTGAAGTTTGATGCATAAAGACAGAAATCCTTGACACCTTTTCAGTACTAAAAGCTTCAAAAGTAAGTATGTTTCTTTTTTAATTACCATTAAAATTTAATAGTTTTTCATCAAAATATTTCTTCTAGAATTCTGTCCAGATCTGTTCACTGTGGATGTCTGCACTGTAGTTCATATGTTCTTTTTCTAATGATTCCATCAAGTGTAATATGATTTTAGTTTCTCCAGGTTCATGACAAGATCATTATATACTACTTGAGACCACTGAAAGATGTTTTAAAGGTGCATTCAAAAGTTATGGAAAATATTTGCTTTTTCCTGAAATGTTTCAAATAGAAGATTTTCCATAGGAAAAATGAATGATATGTAAAAGCAACAGGAATTTAAAAATTCAGAATTAAAATCATATGTGCTATCCTTACACTGAAAGAAGTCACCTAGTAAGAAACAGGCAGAGAAAGTTGAGAGAGACATTCTGAAACTTTGGAATATATGTCAACCTAACATTTGTGAAAATATTTCCCCTTTTTAAGAAAGGTATTAAAATTGGCTTTTAGCAGGAATAATTTCTTAGACACAATGAGAACCCTAATTAAACACTTAAACGTTGATGATTCTCTAAAGGTCAAATGGGTAATCTTAAATGTATTGCAAAGTGATCTATGTCAAAAGTAATGTTTGAGAATGTTGGGTGAGAACAGAAAGTCCATTGCAAAATCCCTCACTGTTAAGAAAATGGGAAAAGCACTGCTACGTCATTGAACGTCTCAGCTCTTGGATCCCATGACAGTAATGTGAAAATTAACATTCAAGATATTTTTAATGCATTAGAAAACATTTACAGGTTAAGAAAGGCAGATAAAGGTATTTCCTAAAATAGAGAAATAGCAGATTAATATGGATGAAGTATATCTTTATTAATTAATCTCATCTATAATGTAAAACCCATTCTGAACAGAAATTTCTTTCCATTTTGCCATCAATGCTTATCCTATCATCTTTTTCTGCAGTGGAAGTGTGAGTTGTCTTTTTTCACAATGAACTTTCTTGTTGTGCCAGGGTCTAAACTTATGGGTTGTGCTGTGAACTTATCTAGGATCGATGTAGTAAGACTTCACCATATTTCAAATAAATTATAAGTCAAAATTGTAAGGAAAAAACATTTTAGTAAAGATCTGCAGGGAAAGCAATTCTAAAGTCAGAACAGTAAAAAAAGTCATGGAGTAACTGGGATTTTATCTTTCTATTTCTCTTGGAAAGTACTGTTTCAGTACAAGTTTCCTTACTTGCAATTATACTTTCCTAAACATGATCACTTTTTCTTACAAGAAATTATTGTTATTCGATATTAAACACAAATTAAAGAATGGAAAAGGATATCAGTACAGTGTATTTCTGGTGATTTTAATCCGCAAATGTTTTAAATGCTTTGTTAGTTGTGCATCAAAGTGAGATTAGTATGTCTTAAAATTAAATTAAGTTATTAATAATTTACCTCAAAGATTTTACACTACATAAATTAAAAGTTTAAAGGATTTTTTAAAAATAGATTGAAAAAAAGCATTTTCCTTTATTCAAATGCTTTTTAAAAAATATATATTCACTTTGAAATGTTATTACCCTTGCCACATTCTGGGAATATTTCACATTTGATTAGCATTTTTCAAATGATTCTTCACAAAATGCCTGAATGATTCTACATAAAAGATTTGTGTCTGATACCGGTGGGACAAGAAATAGTTGTACTGCAGCAGCATTCACACAGTAGCTTTGGAAAGAACCACTTGTATTTTGCACGTTTCTATAGTTTTAAAAAAGTAATAAATAATAGATGGATTGATGACCTTTTTACCTCTACCTGCAAAACAAGTGAAGTTGGTTATAATCTCTTTCTTGGGTTATTTTTTGGGTGGTGCATTTTGTTATTGTTCTTTTGTTACTTGGGAAGTGCCTGTTTTGCTCATAACAGAAAAGTTTAATATTATTTCAGTCAGATAAGTACTGATATTATATTAATTTCCAAGATTTCCTGGAAATTATTTCTCTACTTGTGACATAATGCATGATACATGAAACCACAAAGATAAGAAAACCAAGGATTTCTTAAATACTGATTTGCCAGCACAGGAAAATGGGTTTGTTAATTTCTTAATTAAAATTAACTATAACCTCAGAGCTGATGACACAAAGTGCAATGCAATTGAATGAAGAAAATGTCTGTATTTTTTACAGATTTTATTTTTTAAAGGATGAATAAGCAGTTATATACCCAAGCAAGCATTTTACTGAACTAATTTATGATTTTACAAAGCTAATTAAGGATGGAATGATACAACAATCCAATTAAGAACATGATTAAGAGTGATTCAATAAATCAATATGTGAAATTATCAAATCATCAAATTAATATATCATGTAATCAACTAAAATTACAAGGTTAACATGAGGAATCTGAGAAAATCACATTTAGTCCAGGATATCAACTGAGTTTTTCAAGCAATCAAAACATTGACCTAGTTTCTGAAGTTCCTAGACTTTTACCAGGAAACTTATCTATCTTGGTTTGACTTAGAAAAGAAGCCAGTTTTTGGAGTCTTTTGGCAATCCCACTTAATAAGTTTAGTAAGTTCTTAATGCTTTGTTTTTATTTTTCTCTTTTGTGAAACAGCATTGTAACACAGACTCTAAATATGCATGTAGAGATGAATAAACTATGTTCAACATGAGATTTTCTATCAAACTGGGTTTTTGTAATTCAAGGGAAGAATTCACAAAAGACCAGAAGGAAGAAGTGTTGGTATTAATATTTAGAAACACTTTTTGTAGGAGTGGTTACTCCTACAATTTACCTTCAAAGTACAAATGCAATAGTGGAACAGTATGGGTGAAACATTCCTACATCAAAAACAGTCACAAAATTCAAGACAGGCTATCTCTTAGGAACTTTTGTTTCCATGGAACAGGGAAGTGCATGAAGTTTATAAGAGAGGAAAATTCTTTCCACAATCAGCAGAAGATTGAGGGGGCAGAAGGGCATTGAATCCTTCATGTCTGTGCAAAGGTGATCCATCCAGAAACTAAACAACATGTGTCTCCAGTGTTTGTGTTAATCTAGCCCAAATAATATGAGCAAGTTTTCCTTCTCGATTGCCACAATCTTTATCTTACAACTTTCCCTTTTCTTTAGAAATCTTAATTCACTGAGATCCATTTAAAAGGATCTGAGTATTGATCTCATGTTTGCACAGCAAGTAGTCTCTTAAGGCTTACACAATATTAAAAGTATAGTCATTAGTGACCTATAACTTGAAATCTCCTGATATTATTATTCACAAATATTCATCTTGAACAGAAGAACTTGGGTCCAGAGATATACCAGAAGTCTAGCTGAACCAGAAGAGATGAGACCCACAGTAAGAGCAAATTCTATGTTATTGTATGAAAAGAGGGACATAGTCAACATAGTTGCCAAAACACATTCCTTTCTTTTTTTGTGCTTAGCTCATCATTCATTACATTTGTTTAAATAGTTGGTTATTTACATGAGAAGAGTTAGAAGCCTGTATGAATTCAGAACTCATCCTAATAATTTCAAAGTATATAAAAGATTATATTTTCTGATGAGTAATTTAATCAACAAAGCTTTTCTTTCCTAATTTCAAAGTATATAAAAGATTATATTTTCTGATGAGTAATTTAATCAACAAAGCTTTTCTTTCCTAATTTCAAAGTATATAAAAGATTATATTTTCTGATGAGTAATTTAATCAACAAAGCTTTTCTTTCCAAGTAATATTTGGAATTGTATTTCCTATAATTTAAAATCCTCAAAAGAGTTCCATAGTAATTTCCCAAGTTAAGACAATTGTGCATTTGACCAAAGGCCCAATGGTCTAATCTTTAGCTATGACTAGGAGCAAATGCTTAGTAAAAGTTTAAATCCCAGGAAGTACACAGTGATGTACATACCAATGGCTTTGTGTTGTAGAGAAAATATCTTTAGGTCAACTCCTTTCTGAAGGTAAATTTAAGCATCTGTGGTTGCCTGTAGTGAAGAGTTTCAGAGTTTAACTAAATATGTGCCCATATATGTGTTCCCAATATGTGAAGATGTGCCCATATTGCTGGGGGTATTTGAAATTGATACCTGACATGTAAGTACATTCATTACTGTCCCAGTTCTTGTTCACTTCCACAACTGATTTTCTCATTTGATGAGTCTTTATTGTATTCTCCACCATCTTTACCAAACTGAAGATCTTCAGTCTGTTCCATCTTCCTTCATGCAAAGGTTCTTCCACAGTTTTCAACATCCCCATCCCACTCCTACAAAAAGGTAAAATCTTGGAATTATTTTTGTTGTTTGGTTGGTTTTCTTTGCTATTAGAAAATATTCTGCTGCTAATGGACTTGGCCAGTGCTGGAGCAAGCTGTGTAAAATTGGCACTGCACAATCTAGTCGTGGCAACTAGACATTTGAGACTTAGGTCAGGAAGCAGACTGAGAGTGGGAGTGAGAGGGCAAAGATGTGTATTCATTTTTTAGGGGGCAGACTGACATCTGTGTCTAGGCGATAATGTCAACGGAAAGATGGGAAGAGAAAAAAAATATTTTTCAACCTGTATTTGACATTTATTTACTGGATGAAGTCCAGAATAGGACAGACCAAAGCAGGTAGGCCACAAAAAGATATAAGACACTTTTTAAAGAAATGCCTTTAAAAATAAATAGACAAGCAGACTTAAAAGCAAACAAGCACAACTTTAAATCTTAATTTTGAGTCCACAGAGTGGATTGAAAAAGATTCCATTAGAATTGAGGTGGGAGAAATTAGATTTCTTTTTGATTACATCTGGATACAAATTGGATTTAAATTAGATTTGTGCTGCAAAACAAACCTTGCACAGGAAGCTGATATATGTGCAGTTTTCAAGTTCACATTGAAGGTCCATTTTTTTGGCAATTGAGGTAGTGATTTAGTGAAGTACTTAATTACGTGCCAAATTACATGGGGTTTATCTATATCTTGCTAAAGGAATGAAGTTCAAACTCTTCTAATGTATTTATTCATCTAAAGTGAAGAAATTCAGTGGACTTTTTTTTGAGAGGGCTAGAGATGAAGAATATGCATTTAAATTACCTGCAAGAAGTGTAGGATGACTAATTAAATATGACTGAAATGTGTATGCATTTTTCATAGTTTTAATAACTGAAATTTTGTGTGAAAGAGGATGAGAAATGGGACTATAGAAAGCAGTTCTTTTCAGTGCTTAGCTAATATAGCTGAGCTTCACTATTCCAACAAACAGAACTGTATTTCACATTTTACTATTATTTAGAAATATTTTATATTTTCTTTTTTAATGAGTAATGCACCGAGTTTCACTATCAAAAAAGAAGGAACTTTAATCTCTAAGTAGAAATTTTTCTTCCAACAATTTCATAAATATCATATCATATCATATGATTTATGAAAAAAAAATACTGTCCTGTGTTATGAGCAATACTGATGGCACATCATAGATGTGTGATTACACAGAGTGTTCTGACATATATGATGCCAATTTCACATACTTCTCTGCTCTACATTAAAAAATCATTTTAATTCTATAGCTCTTGTAATGCTTCTACCTTGACCATATGAAGTTGCATTAACATTACTGTTAATAGGCTTGGGCACATTTTCTGTGAAATCTTCTCTACACCTCATAAACCAATTGTAGGTTGCTAATAGCACTCACACAGTATTTCAAGGCATAAAACAAAAAATATTTTTGAAATAAATAGGTCGCCACTGCATCTCCATTACTAGTGAAAGTGAAGAAGAATCATATATAAAAGTACCCAGAGATGGCATGCAGATACTGATTCTGGAGCTGTAGAATGTATTCAGCATTGTTTTACTTTATTTTGAATTGATAAACTCTTATAAGTTAAAATTGCTTGTTTCATATGAAACAAGGAATTAGTGAAAAATAGAAGCATGAGGAAGAAAAAAAATCCATGAACACTTCTATATACATTCTCTTTTCAAAGCAACTTTTTAACAGCAAGCTTTTCTCATTAATTTGAGTCAGTAGTAAAATTTAAAGATCAGTTAGTATATTTAAAATTTTTAATCACCAAAATATGTTAGGTTTACATTTAACCAAGTAGTACATATAGTAAAAAACCCCAAACAACCTCCTTCCTCACTAAAGTTTTAAAATTACTAATAATTTAGTAGAACTTCACACATACACTTGCATATACACATACTTATATACATACACATTTACAGGTCTTCAGTATTTCGAACAGCCTTGAATTCACCCTTATTTTATGAGGGGAAAGGAAAGTTTTACTTCATTATCTTATATATTAGAGATGCTGTCCTAGGTTACAATAGATGTATTTAAGTATCCTATTACCACCAGCTGTGGACCACTAGCTGTTATCACCTGCTAATGACCCACCCCTGATAACAGACAATGGGCCATCAAGAAACCACCACATGACTCATGGACTTATCTCATCCTATTGTAAGATGCTCCACCCAGGAGGGGGGAGGTGGGCATTCCCACCTGGATATAAGCTGCCCTTAGAACTGCCTGGCCTCAGCCCTGTCTGCTGGGTGACCAGAGGACAAGAGCCACCACGGACCTTCAGCTGCACCTGAGACTGCACCTTCCATGGGATCATTGCTTCAACTGGATCACTTCATTTGGACTGCTCTCACCACCCTAATAGGGTATCAGGTTGTATCTGACTTTATCAGTGTTTTTTCCTTATATTATTTCACTAATTTCTAATTTTTTTCTATAAATTTTAATCCTGTCTTGTGATCTCCAGCTGGTTTGTTTTCGAACCAATACAGAGGCACACAAAGTGAAAATCTGTAAGTTTCTCTCATCTAGAATAAGTCATAGAAGTATTCACCTGTTCTAGTGAATGGGCTAAATAAACTTGTTTTTTATTCAGAACCATTTTTACAAAGGAAAAGAGGTTGAATTCAATTATAATTTTCTTGAAAAGCAAACTAATAAGACTATATGAAATATCATGCATTCATCAAGACACTAACCAGTGAAATCAAATTTCTTTAACCTTTGCTGTGATTTCAAAAACTCAGGAAGAAGAGAGTGGACAGTACTGTTTGTGTATATAGTAAAAATACTTAAATGAATGGTCCTGAGTGTTTATGGAACTATATGCCATCCTCTGAATTCACAGAAGTTCTTCTTTACAGAAGTAACTTAATATTTTGCCAGATATTAAAATGTGATCACAATCTTGTTTAAAACTTCTTTACATTTTCATGCATTCCCTCACAGTAAAGAAGTTCATTCAACAGTTCTGGATATCAATAATATTTCATTAATTACAATAAAAAATTTAAAGGAAATCTCTAATTTCTGGCATTAAAAAAAAAAAAGGCTACATTTTTTTCTGTAAATATACTTGATTTCCCCTGTCATGGCTGTGGTTTCTGACATATTCATTCAATCCACAAAGCCAGATGATGGATTTGTGAAATGTTGGGTTTCCTTCCAAAGCATTCAAAACTGCAACACTGACTGCAGGACAAATGTATGCTATTTAGCAGAAATACATCAGTCATGGAAATGATCATGCTGTAAGTCCTGTTCAATACCTTACAGCCTGTTAAACAGAAGAAAGCGAAGGAAGTTTGCTTAGGATATTATGACAGATTGTGAACATGAATAATAATAATGCATTCCTGTAGTCTTAGACTGCCAATATTAACATGAAAAATTATCAATCATTAATCCATCAAAGAATGCTGAGTGTCCAAGTCTCAGTTATTATTGAATTCCTGTATTTGAAGGAACAGGGGATATAATGAAACAGGTTTAATGATTGAGTTTAATGGAGCATCTTACTGGGTTGTTACACCAAAAGGCTTTCTTCATCACCAATAAACCTGAAGATTTAAAAGAGGTATTTCATACTAGATCACAAAGGTAATGAAAGATGCCAGAAGGTCTCAGTGTAATGTACCTCCAGGAATCTGATTATGGGACTGTAATCACAATCTTTTTTTTCTTTTGGTTCTGGGAGAAAATAAATCATCTTCGTACATCTAAAGTTTCTGAGCTGAAGAACTGTTCATTACAAAGTATCATAAATCATATATAGCAAATGACACAAATGAAAGCACTATTCATTAAGGATCCTTGCTCTTAATCCACTGGAAACTCTCCTTGGCTTCTGCTTAGCAAAAACAGGATTTGGATCATTCCTTCTCTTGAGGAGAAAGTAGAGAAGTAAAAGTTCAAAATTAATTACCTGAATGACATATTCTACAACATGAATAAAGCTTTAATGATGTAAACAGAGAGACAGACTTATATGCTTAAAATGCCTGTATTGATTAAAGCTGACGTATCTGTTCCATTGCTCATCTTTCTTGTTTCTCTTCTAGAGTTAACAGGGTAGGGGTGGGGGAGGGGTTTAATTTCTGTGTGTCTAGGGGTTGCATTTCATTCTTCCATGAGAGACAAAATAATATCTCTGGCACTGAACTGCTAGAAGTCAGAAGATTATTTTCTATCTTTATTATCTGTTGCTTACAACATGCTGAAATACAGCTGTCCTGGAAATACATATATTCATTTATACATTACTGATGGTAGCTGCACAAAAATATTTTTGATCTTGATCTAGCAAAAGAATTATGTATATATATATATGATGATGAGCACAGGGAGAGTCCTGCTGGCTGTCACAATGTCATACTTTTACTGGGAAAAGAGCCACCTGGCTTTAGACCTCTGTATGACTCCCTTTCCATACAATAGTTCATGTGGTGCACTGCATTTAAGCAATTAGGGTTTTACAAAACCAAACAAACACAACCCCTCAAAGATATTTAATTATGAAATTGAAAAGGAACAGATATTATAACTATGCAATTATTTAAGTTAAAAATGGTTAAAGGCCTGTTTTCCAGTAGCCCTGTGACAAAGTGAGTCTAAACACAGTAGTAAATTAGATTCTCTTCTTTAACTGGAGATTTCAAAGTAGATCTAAAATGTTGATGCTTTTCTCACATTCTTCTCCTCCCAGCTTCATCTCTGGGAAATTCTTACCTGGAACCTGGCTAAACATTTTCAACAGGATCCTATTGAATATGTACAGACTATTTTATTTCACAGTGAATATGACAAAATATGGGGAGGTTTTTTAGGTTGTATTGGCTTTCATATTAATGCTAATGTGATCTTTGAGCTTATATTTCTGCTTAATACCATTCTTTTTAACTGTAGCACTACATTTGAAGATTTGATTGGAGCAGTTGTTTGTTTGAATAAGAAAATAGTCAGAATTGTCTTCTGTTTCACCAAAACATGTCAAAGAAAATTGACATGTATTTCTTAGAATGTAACAATATAACAATAAAGTGACAAGAAACGTCTTTAAACTGTCTTCAAGGTTGAAAGCATATTAGAGTAATAGCCATTAGTCTGCATGTATGTGCCTTGGTAGGAGTTCTGCAGCACAGTATTATATTTGATTACTCAACTAAAAACAGTCATCCATTAACCCCCAGAGAATTACAGCTCCTTCAGCATGCCTGAGGCCATGCCACCTAGTGTGTCCCCATTATTTTAAACGCTATGGAAGGAACTCTAGGACATCCAGAAACACCCTAAGGTCACTCTTTGTCATTTCAATAAAAGAAAATGTATCCCCTTTCCAATGTTACTGTAGTCAGCAGCACAGTAACTTGAGGGAGGAATCTGGCATAAATATTCAAGGCTGTTAATGGGTTAAGCATCAGTAGCACTAGAAGAAAAGCTATGGAGAGAAAAGTGTGCTTCTCAGAATAAGGCTAGTGTTTTTATTTTTCTGGAAGTATGAGGGGATTTCACTACTTCCTCCCACTAAAAAATGCAGATTTATACATGATTCCCCAGTGGTTTGTTTGTATTACTAGTCCTTCTAATTAATGTTTTCATTACATTAGAACTCAGATTTTTTAGTAAGGGTTGAATGCTGTTCCTCTGGTTAAGAAGGATAAATTTTGGCTTTTCCTTTGTTTTGAAGGTAATAAAAAAAGTTTTCGCAATGTAGAGAAAACACTGAGTCAAAAACACATAAAAAATGTGCTTTAAAAACTCTAAAATACTCAGTAAACATATAACTGTATTTCATAACTAACTTTCTCTGGGTTTTTTTTTTTGTTTGTTTGTTTTTTAATTTTCCCCTTCTATCAGAGAAATGTCTTAAAGAAAGCAAGCTGGTAGGAGTGCACTGCAGCATAATGCTACAGATCACACAGGATAGTCAGAAGCAGGGCTCTGTTGTGGAAGATATTATATCACAAAGGAGGTCACAACCTGGGCTACAAAATTATATTTGTCTAGTGGAACAATCCTATCCTGATATTTTTAAAGAACCCAAGTAACTGGTGGAAATACATATGTAAAACTACCAGCTAAAATTTTAATATTTTTCTATATTTTTAATTTATTTTCTTTATTTATTGGTGTTCCACTTTTGACTATCCTCTTAATATTTTCTGGAAGCAGATATAATTGTGGCCAAAATTCCTGATTAGAATAAGATCTCCATCAGTTGCCATAAGTTAAAACTGTGGTTCCACATCATCACAACAGTGATGGAATTTGAGAGCTTAAGAATGCTTGATCCTCAGATAGGTTGTGATCTTTGATAGAAATCAATGACTTGTATTTGATATACAAGCAGTCTGCCTGAACTGCATTTTGTATTCTTTGTTTTATTTATATTAACAAAGCCAAACAAAAGGGAAATTGCACAAAGGATGTCTCTAGGGGTATGTTGAATCTGAACCAGCCACTGTCATCACAGCTTTTACGTTAAAATAGTTGTTGAAACCTGTGGGTATAAATTTAATCTTCTTTACACTACTTTATCTATATAACAGAAAGTACTGAAAGGCTTAATTAATTCTTGATTGTAAAACACTTAAGAATTGACATTTTTCACAACAGCGACTCACACGGATCTTAACATTCTCTTTTATAAAAGAACTATTCATTTCTCTGCTTAATATTTTTGAGACTGTTTTTTTCTTCCCCTGTATTAGGCTCAAATTCAAATAGTAAGCTTTCCTGGGCAAATCAGGGCAGCTGGACATAAAAGCCTGTATGCATGCTGTCTTTCCACTCAACCATATAATGCAACACTTTGCTATCTCCATTAAAAGACTTACTTTGTACCATATCATGCATTTCATAATATTTCCATCTAAATGCAGATTTTTCTGTTCCATGTGTAGCATCTAGTCAGGTTTTCCATAAAAATACCAGCGGGACAGAACATTGAAATTCATTTTGCATGTTAAAGAAATCCCTCCTAGATTCCTTTTATTTGTTTTATCAACTCAAGCAATAAACAAGAAAATTAGAGTTTCAGCAGTGATGGAGAAAACATTTATGGTTTTATCAGACTTGATTTTTTTTCTCCTTGCTTAGACAATTTCCAGACTCTTAAGAGCAGGTAATTTTAAAATGTTGAACTGATGAAAGGCCTAAGTCCATCTATGTGTTTTAACCCATGTGCTGTACATTTGGCATACATTGCCCAATGAGAACTTGAGTAGCACACGTATTAAATGCTTTTGTTCCAAATATTTACAACTCATTTAATATCTGTCCCATAGGAATTTGTTTTCTTTGAAAGCATTATTACAAATGTCATAATATTTTCTATCGCTCTCTAGTGTACACAGGTTAAAAAAAAAAAAAGCCAAAAAAATCAAACAACAAAAAAATAGAATAGATTAAACAGACCTGTCATTGCAGGCACTCTGTTCTAATTCTAAAAAGAGAAAGTCAAAACTTTCATTTTCAAGCTGCATAAATACAGCTGGACTAGATTTATGTTGTAATAAGTTGTTCATTAGAAATTGTTATATTTAACATTAATCAAAACCTGAAAAAAATGCAATTTATTTAAAGAAAAGACACTTTAGAGAATGGTTACTACAACCTCCCATGTGAGTGTGCTTATATACAAGTAATGTTATAATTTAAAAAGATAGAGAAGATATTTGACTTTTACCTCTTGATTTTCTCTATTTTCTGATATCTTGTAAACATAAAATTTGTGGTTTAGAGACTTTTGCTACAGTTTGTGTAAAAAATATGATAATGAATGTGTCTATGCTTGATTTTTATCCAGTCCTCCTAAACCACTTAAAATTTTGCCAGATCAACTATACATCACTACCTTAGTACAGCTGTCACTCAGCCTTGCACAGACATGTGTGATGGATCCAGGAAGATGCTTGCAGGAAGCCTGCAAGTTTTCCTTCTGTTATTGCAGTGCAGCTGCTGGGATGCCCGAGTGATGGAAGGAGCTGCACTTTGCTTGCTGCTGACCTTCTTCTTGTAAGAACTTTGTTTTGATTTTATCTTTGGACAGAATGGGAAGTGCTTTTCTACCCTGAACCACCAAAGCAGGGAACAGATGGACAGGTAACCCAGAATATCTGCAGCCCTGGAGATCTCGGTTGGAGGAGGCTGGCTTGGCCCCCTGTAGCCTGCTTCTTGGGGCACCACCATCTGCCATCACCAGCCCTCTGCTTCCTCTCACCAGCAAGCAGGACTCCAGAGACTCTTTGCTCACTTGCTGTATCTCACCTGCCTCTGCCCCTTCATTTTCTCAATTCTTCCTGGTAAAGCTCAAAAGGTCTTGTTCCTAGCAGGAGAGTTTTGTCTTTTCCAAGTTTTCAGACTATACAGCTTGAGAGTGGTACACAGCTAAATAAAACTTCCAGCATAGACATGGCCAGACTGAATTCCTAGTCATGATAAAAGTACTGAAGTTGTTTGATGTTTTTACAGTGTTTGGTGTCATTTCCAAGAGTTAGATTTATTAATAAAATTATATAAATAAAAATAAGCAGAAATAGCTCTTTTCCAAGATCTAACAGTATTTTGCCAAATTTAACTGAATTAATCTCACAATTCACTGGCTGGACGGTATTTATCTCTCTGTAACTATATTAATATGTCTTGTTTTTTATCTTGGGGAGAATATTTATATGCCTTAATCTTCATCTTGTTTTGCTAAAATATTCTTACTCAAATTTGCCATGAATGAAAAGTAATATGCAATTATGTGTAATAGATTGAAAGAGCAACTTCTGGATCAGAGCACATTTAGGTTGCAAAGCTATCATCTAAAATATCAAAATAAATATTAACTTCGTTAATGTTTGCAAATACTTTAAGGTTGCTCGAAAAATCATCAGAAAAAAATGAATACAATTAAGCTTAAAATTATTCTGCTTTTGTTCAAGTTCAGGACAGAAAAATCCTGTCTCCATTTCACAAGAGACTTGTGATGTTGAAATGTTATTGTGGTGTAGTTTGTTTGAAATTTAATTGGTCAGAATACAGAGTGCTGGTGCTGCTAGCAGGAGCCCTTGGTGAGAACACAATGGTTTTAGACACACAGACAAACTGGAGTGAGCTCACTGAGGGGCCCCCAGGCTGGCTGGGACTAGAGTACTTGTTCCCTCAAGAAAAGGCTGGGGAATGGGGCTGGCTTAGCCTGGGGACTGATGGCTTCAGGAGGTAATGCTGGCAGCAGCCCCCAGTACCAGTGAGAAGGTGGGTAGGTACCTTAAATGCTCTGGATGAAATATTTCAGAGACTTCTTTGGTTTCTGAACAAAAGTCACACCTAAGTAGTTAATTCTGTCATGCTATTTCCCCAAATCATTTGCATCTGAAAATAATGAAGGAATTTCCATCTGGAAAAATTTATTAAAGAGGAAACGCATGAAAAGGAATACATTTGACACTTGCCTGTAAAGGAGCTGCTGTTTATATTTGACTAAGCTGCAGATGGCAGCTTTTAAGGACAACAGTCTGGCTGCACGACTACAGGTGACATCAAGTAATAGGAAGGGCTCACTGGCTGCACTGTAAGTTGGAGTACCAATATGATGTGCAACCTCTCCTGTCCTTATTTCTGTAGGAAAAGGGTTTCACTTTTTGCTAACAACCCTTTCAGGACAGATGACTTCTGCTTCTGTCCCAGTAGGACCTGCTCACAGTGCAATGCACACTGCAGCCCTGAGAAGTGCACACTGCCCTGAGAAAAAGAATTGTTCCCTGATACCCAGCAGCCATTTCAGTGAGACAGGAACTGATTACATGATACATACTTTTGAGGTGGGAAAGCAAGTGATTCACTAAGAATGACTCTGAGGGAGCTACAGATTTGTGACATATCTTGGGCTATATTGGCTTCCCCTTATTCCCCTCAGTGACTTTTGTTTTAATGGTCTATTATGTGCAATGTAGAAATAAATTTAAAAGAAGAACAATTATTTACTATTTGTTCTTTACTTTCTCAGCTTTCCCAAATTAAAAATTAACTTCTTCACACTTGTTGTTTGGGTCTTCCTCGTCTCCCCTTCCCCGCACTCTTCTCTCATTAGAAAACACCCAACAAAACAACAATGAAAAGAAAGAGCTGTGACTGCTCTTATACATTATGAAGCAATTTTTCTGGGCATATTCATATGCATACAACAGCCAATCATTGTCTGTCATGATCACCAATAGTTTCTTTTTGAAATAATTTTTTTTTTCATGTTTCGATGTCAAAGAAATTCTTTCCTGTACAGATGGCTACAGAGCACTGTTCTCTGCTGTATAGAGTTTTGGCTTTCTTCGTTAGTCTCAAATTATTTTAAATTTAGGTAGAGCATTATACTACATTATTTTCAGTGGTAATAGCAAAGTCTAATCTAATTTTTTATTTAAATTAATAAAGAATTTAGACTGTTCTTTAAACTAACAACTAAAAAAGCAATTGACAATCTTCACTTTTCCACAGGCTTCTTTCTTACTTTGGCATGAGTCTTACATGAGAATGTCACATGCATGGATATGTACACCACACCATCCTATTCTAGTGCCATCACTTGCCTGTGTATTACATTTTGTCAAAGGTGTCTCCTCACATCTGTTCTGAATTCTCTTTAAACATGGGGCGTTTCATTGTGCTAACTATAGTGGTGATTTGGAGTTAAAGTCAATTGACATATTCAGCATTTAGAGTGAAGACAGAATGTCACCTTAAAAAGAATCCATCAAAGTAACTGAAAATGCATTTGATAAAGTATTCTGAAAATAATCTATGATGAAAAGTTGTACTCATGCTTACTTAGTAATGCAGCTACTGGTGTTGATTTGGAAAAGGCCTTGCATTGCTACTAATTGACTGCATTATTAGACAGCAATAATTTAAACAAATGCAGCACACCTAAAATGTTTGTTTCTCTGCAACCTATTAAATTTGTCTTATCTTGCCAAAATTTTTGTTCATAAGAGAAAAAAAAACAAACTTTGGATTATTTTCATACGTTATTCTATCCTGTGTCATAAAGATTTAGGCTAACTTGTGTACTTATGATAAGAAAATTATGAAAATCTGTGTTTTACTTATTGCGTAATGTAAATAAGATCCAGGAATGGGCAATCGAAGGCAGAGATGTCATGTCATTTTACTTGTTTCAGTACTGATGAAAGCTATCATGAAAGATACTGATATTTGATGCTTTTCTACAATGTATTTTTCCTCGTACTTCTTTTACCCCAGTTCAGCCATTTTATTAACATTTTGATAGCAGCCCTTATAAATACAATTCTCAAGCAGCTAATATGCCTTGCCCTTTCCCTAACAATCTCAGGTTGATTTTTTCATTTTCACAGATACACACACCCTTTTCTTAAAAAAAAAAAAAAAAAAAAAAAAGAAAAGAAAATGTTCTTTTCCTTTGCTTAAAAGAATTCTATTCACAAATTTATTATCATAGTTTGGGGCAGTTGTGTTTTGGATCAAAAGCTTGCCATCTGTTGTTTGGAAGAGATGCATCTGCATCTTTGTTTCTTCTAATGAGCAAAGTAGGAGAGAAGAAAACAAAGAGGAAAGGTCGTTTCCAAGAAGAGTTGTTTAAATGGCCCTTGAACAAAATCTCTGTCTTTTAAAAATTCCACTGTTTGGATTTGCTTTGTTCTAAAGTGCAAGTGCTCAAACATATATTCTGTCTCAACTGACAAGTGATTTCCACTGGTTAAAGGTTGAACTGGCTGTTCCCAGGCACTGTGTTATGTGCTGATCCACAGACTGGAGCTCTGGCCCACTTTCTTACTTAATTCCTGCAGGCACTAAACTTCAGTTTTAGCTCATTGAGGTGATTTTCATATGGATGCAAGAACAGTAGTAGCAAGGGCTCAATACAATAGTGACTTAACTATGCAGAGACATACTTTTGTTCCTTTGTGCTCAGCACCACACTGGACAAAAACAACATGGCAATCAACATCTTGACTTCAAAAAGAGAATTTAGGAGTTGCACTGAGGTAGCAAAAGGAATAACTAAGAGTTGGATGCCTAAGAAGGCCACTGGAGTCTCTTGTATGTTCTAAGAGTTTGTAGCAGGTTGGCTAAAGAAAAAAGGATAACTGTGGATGCAGTGTGTAAGAAGACACTGCAGCAGGAAACCCAGAGAATCTGAGGTGAAAACAGTGTTTGTGCAAACATACAGAATTTGAAGCTGGAATCATTATTATACTGGTAATCATTGTAAAACTCATAGGTTATATGTATTTACATACGAAGGTAAACATCCATTTCTGGCCCTTGTGTAAACTAGGAAACTGGTATTGTAACCTCATAATTAATTATTTAATGGCAGAAGCTCTGACTATTCTAACCCATGTAATGGCTTATGGACATATTAGCAATTTTGTTCATTCACTTTTGCCAAAAATCTTAAAAACAGTTCTGTTTCTCTCCTTTTTCTTTATTTCTTCTCTATAACCTGCTCAAGTTACAGTACACGAGATTTTTAAATATTAAAAACTAAGAATTTAAAAGTTAGGAAACAGTTTATGAGTTAATCTTCACTGCTTCATCATGAACTAGGATCTTGGGGGAAAACTCAGACACAGACTTGTTATTTAGTCTTTTTTGAAATCACTTTGATATTACTTTGATGTACTGAACTCCATTCAACGAAAGATATTTTCTGATATGAGGCTGTAAACTCCCCCAATTTATTTTAATTTTTGGTTTGTTTTGATTTCCCCCAGCATGATCTCTGCCTTGTGTGGGTTTGCTTTTCTCCATTCAGGCACTACTAGTCTTCATCCAGTAGCTGTTATTGGCCAACTTTTGACACCATCTTGCTCTCTCTGGTAAAGATGCACATGAGCTCTGTTGCTGAACTAAATTCATGGTAATTCTACCATTTTTAGGATCTGTCTGTAGCTGTTGAATAGGTTCAAAGAGAGAAGTGATAGTCATGAAGTCAGGAGACAAACGTGATATTTCCTGTCACTTTATTAGAGCTATGTACACCCAGAGAGATATTAGACCATTTTGATATATTCATTATGCAGCCTTGCCATTTCCTTCAGTAATCTCTCACAGTCACTGTCTGCATCAAATGTTTCATAGGGGGCAAAAAAGATGAGAAGTGATGTTTATCCATCACTGCCATTAGTATCTTGAGATCTGAGTTCTGGTTTGTGTCCAGATTGCATTGAGGCTTGGACAGTTGCTACAGCCTGGCTGTTTCTTCCCCCAGTAGCTTGTCATTGCTACATGACCATCACAGAAAATATTGGTAATGTTGTATCCCTTGTGCTGGGGCTGCTGTCACCAAGACTCAAGGATCAAGAGAAGCAATGGCAGCTGGTTGCTGATTTCTTCCTATTCATTAACTTCAGATTGAGATGCATGGCAGAACTCTGCCCTATGCCTGTGGAAAGAGAGGAGGAACTCCAGTGAGAAGCAGAAATAGGAGCCTGCATCAGAAAATGGCCAGTCATAAAGCTCTGCTTCTTGACATCTCAGGGTTGTAGTAAAATGAAAATCTGTCCACTGGACAGCAGCTCAATACACAAAAAATATGGCTTTGATTTGTGAGCTGTGTCATTAGCTGTAGATATTGCACCACACAGAATCCAGCTTCAGTGTTATAAGAAAAGCTCTGTGAGAGGAACCTTTCTAATAAAGGTCTTCACTTCAGGATATCATAGAAATGATGTCCAGTAAAAAAGTTATGCCAAAATTTTGGATACAGCAAGTAGAAGTATTAGGACTAATTCCATTGCTAAAAAAAACCCCTGAAGATATTTGGAAGTTCTATAGCTCAGTTTAAAACTCTTTCTTGAATTTTACTCAGGAAAATGTGCTGTCAATCCAAAGAAACAAGTTTTTCTTTTTCTTGAGAAAAAGACAATGACGGTAGAGGGGAAGAGGATATAAATGTATCAACTAAGAAAATATGCTTAGTAAAGCATGTTAAGGTAACATATAAGCAAAATTTCAAAGTTTTCCAAATGTGGCTGTTAATCAAATGTGTCAAGGAAAAGCCTGTTTAGGAAAATGCTGAATGACTGTTGAAGTTCACTTTGTTACCTTAAAAAAGCCAGAATGTAAAGTCAAAACACTCCATTCTTGTTTCCGTGGTTTATTAACTCTTGGTCAATCGTTGGGGTCACTGAGACAGCAGCTGTGTCCGCTAATGGTCATGAGAATATGGAACTGGCTGAGGCCAGCTGGTGGAAAATCTCAGAAATTTGAAATACCTTCCATATTTTCTGTAAAGGAAGAGTCTCTCCCACAATCCCTCGTGCATGAATTGTAACGCTAGTCAGAGCCTCAGATCAGATCACATTACCTCTCCCAGCAGCCTGTGGCTGTTTACCTGGACAGGTCCCCTGTCCTGCCCCTTCCCTCTGCCCACTGGTGCTTTTCCCCAAGTCCCACCCCTGTACCCCCCCATCCATTGGCTTTGTTAAACCTATGTAAGGAAGACCCTGGCCACATTGTCCTCTTTCTGCTGGCAACCTCTCTGGGAAGGGAATAAACACCACCTGTGGAATCTGCCATGTGGGAGGGCCATCCTTTGACTCCTTACCTCTGGTAATATTGAGCTATCCGGTATGAGCGTGGGGGTGGGTGTGTGTTTCACCAGCACTGGAACAGCAGTGCAGGGCCAAAGGAGAAGCTGGCTAGCAGCTACTGCTGCACCCAAGAGGTCTCTGTCACGTGGCTTCTTGGGGACACAGCTGCTCTCTTCCTAAAGCCCCAGAGCACATTGCACCCTCATCACCAAAACACAGCCTAAACAGTCAATATGGAGGCATAATGCCTCCATGTTAAAGAAAAGCCTTCAAAATCCTTCAAGAAAAATATCTGCTAGCTAGGAAATAATCCAAAATTTAGAAAGCAGGAAGCTTCCAGCAGCACCGTAGTTTTTTTTCATCTAAGAAGCAGGGACTTAGTAAGACAATGCATCCCGTACTTCAACATGAGTTTTAAGACACACAGCTTTTAGATGGAAATTTACAAACGCATCTGGACATCCAAGTTTACTTCGAAGTTCGGAGGGCCAGTTGGGTGTCAGGAAATATGACTCACAAATATGGACATGTTGAGACAGACAGCAGAGTGTGCGGAAATCACTGGAAAAGCCAATGCAGACACACAAGGACCTCATGCAGAACACCTTTATCAAGAGTGTCAAGAGTGTTACAATTTAGGTTCTTGAAGAATGTGACTTGTAAATATTTAATCCAAAGAACATTTCAAGCCATGTCATTTTCTGTCTGTATTGGTTTGAAAACAAACCAGTTGGAGATCACAAGTGAGGATTAAAATTAATAGAAAAAAATTAAAAATTAGTGGAATAATATAAGGAAAAAACACTGATAAAGTCAGATACAACCTGATACCCTATTAGGGTGATGACAGCAGTCCAAATGTAGTGATCCAGTTGAAGCAATGATCCCATGGAAGGTGCAGTCTCAGGTGCAGCTGAAGGTCCGTGGTGGCTCTTGTCCTCTGGTCACCCAGCAGACAGGGCTGAGGCCAGGCAGTTCTAAGGGCAGCTTATATCCAGGTGGGAATGCCCACCTCCCCCCTCCTGGGTGGAGCATCTCACAATAGGATGAGATAAGTCCATGAGTCATGTGGTGGTTTCTTGATGGCCCATTGCCTGTTATCAGGGGTGGGTCGCTAGCAGGTGATAACAGCTAATGGCCCACAGCTGGTGGTAATAGAATACTTAAATACATCTATTGTAACCTAGGACACTGTCATATGAAGCTTTAGACTGATTTTACTCAGGTCGTGAAACAGCTGTCGTGAAATTTTGTCAGAAACTGACTTAGATGTCATGAGCAGAAACCATGAGTCGGTGTCCACAAGCAATCTGAGTAATTAGGTTATTATTTAGATTATTTTAACTCCCGAACTGAGATGAGATTCTGAGATGGCTTGTTTCCCCCTACAATTTTATTGACTTTTTTCAAGAAGAAGGAATTTTTTTAAAAATAATTGTATTTTTTTAAAACTCTGATCTAAACTGATAAAAGATGATTGCCAAATCATATTATAGCTATAAAGGCAATAATTTTTTTGCCAAAAGGTGCAAATTGCAGGCAAAGGAAGGAATCGTAACAACCAAATCATAGATATAAACATAATCTTTTGGAAAGCAAAGTGGACACTCAGATATTTGCACCATATGAATTGCTGATTGTAAGCTTTTTTCCCCACTATCTAGGGAATTATTTGTGCTGTATTCACCTTCAAATGAAGTGTCTGCAACTATACAAGGACAGAAGAAACGTGATCCCCAGGTGAAGGATTTTGAGACTCTGCTTCTACAATTTTACCCCACCAAATAGTGATGACTAGTGAAATTGGCACTAGAACCTAATCTACCCCATGTTTCATATGCACCCAGCTAGAGGTTAGCCTGTTGGCATAAACCCCAATATAAAATCCCTTTATCAATGAAAGAGATTTTACCTACCAGGTTTTACCACACAGCTGGTGTAGCTAGATGTACACATGTGGGTATTCATTTCATCTCGCCTGCTTATGCTTTAGTTATTTTCAATAGCATAGGTATGACTTCATTTAAAAATAAAAAATTGTTGCACAGCCATGTTTTACTTCAAACCACATGGTTTCATCATTTAGCTCCAAATAGCAAATAGCAGAAAAGTGACTTTTCAAACATCTTTTCGACTGGCAAAGTTCTCCAATAGTCAGTTTTTAACTAACCGCTGTTTCTGGTTTTCTTCTATATTTTAACTTGCAGTATTTTATTTCCAGGGTAAAAAAAAAAAAAAAAAAAAGAAAAAATGGATGTTAAAATAAGGGTTAAGAGTACTGATGTGAAAACTGAAGCTTAAAAGTACATCTAAACCTTTTTCTATTTTTCCATTTTACCAGGAAATCTTATGAGAATGCATAATACAAAGTAGGGAAATTTCCATCTCAAATGTATGGATTGAAGATATTTAAATAACAATACTACCATTTAGGCATTGTCTGAGTGAAAAGAACTTTCAGGCTTTTGAGGTTAATCTTTTGCTAGTCAAAATGTAGCTTCTGGCGGTTTGCATGCTGCTTTGCCAGATTAAATGATAATGTTCCTTCAGGTAAGTGCTACATAGGAGAGAAAAATTAAAGCCTTGGAAAGAGATTCCTGTTCTTCCTAGGGTCCTTTTTTGGTAGGTTAATGACCAGTAAAATGTGCTTGGGAAAAATCACCAATTCTTGAAGATGCAAGAACTGAATCTTTTAAAGACAAGCTTTGGCTCAGGGGCCCTGTGCATAAGAGGATGTATCAGGAGAGAGTCACAGCTTATCTCAACTCATGTCTCATTTGGGGTGGGCACCAGATATCTATTATAGTCTGTTAGATTGCAGCAGCCAAAGGCATTAGCCTGCAGGTCGGCAAATTATTTGTTCTATTCTTAGAGCTCTGCTTTTTATGGGTCTGGTCATGGGGTAGAGTTGCTTACAAAAATGTTTGCTGCTAGGTTTCAAAGAACAGATTCATCCAGAACTTCTAAGCTTCAAAAACAGTCTCTTTTTTTTTGTTTGTTTGTTTTTTGTTTTGTTTTGTTTTCAAACTGAATCAATGGCTTTTGTCTTTTGCCATCCATTTAGCAGCAACTATTCTAGTCAAGAGATGCACATATAGCCTGGATACATGAACAGAACTCAGGTCTCTTAGAGCACACAGCACTTTCATACCTTGATGAGTTCCAACAACCCACAAGAACAGGCTTCTCTTGGCAAGCCTGAGTATTTTCTGCTACCTAGCCATTGTACAAATTACTGTTCCAGGCACAAAACCCATTCTGAAAACAAGGAAAAGTCTCCACTTCTCCCATCTACAGCTCTTGTGTCATGGCGTTGACTTTTTCTTTTGCAGCAGGGGTACTAGGGACAGGTGTTTCAGGAGTGCAGGGAGCAGGGGGTAAAAGCCAGTGAAGGAAAATATGGGACAGGGCAAAACAGTCCCAAAACTTCACCAGTCTGTGCCTGAATTCTCTTCATGGAATATCTAAGGAATAATTGTTCATTACATAATGTGAGCTTTAAAATATTTCAGTCACTTTTCATCTCATGGCAGCACCTCCTGGTGATAATATTCTTAGTGAAGAATATCACTCAGAACATTAAGAAAGTGACACCTTCCCCCTATGAAAACTGGACCTAAATGCATGTAACAAATATAGGACATTCAACAGATTTGAACAACGACATACTTCATGTTTCCAGGATGAAGTTCAAAAATGAAAATAAGGAAGCAAAGTGACTACAATAAGTATGGAACATTCAAAACCTTTTTCATTCCCTTGTAACATTTTTTTATCACATTTAAATGTGAGGACAAAGTCTATTTTTAAGAGTCACACACAGATATGCTTATCTTAGTTTGCATAGAGGTGAAAGCGGGGAAAGAAGTATTTTCCTTGCCTGAGGACACCAGAGGGCATCAAAAATTTCTAGATTGCAAAGTTCTAAACTCTCTGCACTGGAGCAATGATATACTACTATCTTCATTTATCTAACAAATACTAAGTAGTCAGTTTGACAAATTGTTCTTGCTCCAGCTAGTAAAGATGGGTTGTATCTCATATTTTAAATGATTAACTACAGAAAACCAGAGGCATTATATAACAGTTAAAAGCAAGAAAACAAAAAGATAAACACACCATTATTTTGCATGCATTGCTATCCTAATGTGGCTATCAACACCTGCCAATATAATAACTTCAGATGAATGTAAATATACATGCATATTTCCTGGTTTAAATTATGATGTATAAATACTCAAACCAGGCCAGACTGGAAGTAGGCCACAATGAGTTATTTATCACTCTTTCCAGTTTAATCGGTTAAACTATCATGCTTTAAAATTTAATATGTGATGGACACTTGCTATACGAAGACATTGAGATAGAAGACAAAAAATGCTGTTACAATTTTATATATCAACTTGGATCAACTTTACTTAATGTTTGAAAGAAAAAGCTATTGCTTTTCTGAATATTGGGCTACTACTAAGATTGGTTTTCCATTCAAACAAGAAACAGCATTTTGCTAATGTGAAGCAAAGAAACTGCATGCTGCAATGCATAAAATGAAAGTACCTATTAAGCCAAATTAAACTGCCTGCCTGAATGGGTTGATTCTGCTGCTTTTATACAGGACTGAAAGATATATTAGAAATCTCCCAGATGGAAAGTACATGAGACTTGAATTTTCTCTTTTCAAAACAGCAGATATTGCCTTCTACTGTAAATTCATTGTTAAGGCTTCAAATTTGTTCTTGAAGATAGATGTACAAATGTGCTTGTGGTACTTCTACCAAAAAGTCTAGAAGTTAGCTGCTTTATTACATATTCTCCAGTGACTTAAAATAGCATGATGATGTTCTACAGGCAATATATGGTGCACAATAATCTATTTGAAAAATCTGGGGCTAGACACAAGCACCCATCTTTATGCCTGATGTGGGCAATGGAATGTTTTTTCTAACTGCCACTGTATTTATTGGTCTAATAAAAAGCTTTTGAGCTGGTAGCCCTTGAGATGGTGAGCATGAATTTAAATATTTCCTATCATTTTCATAATTTCTTACATAATTGTGCACAGCTGGTGGCAAAACAATATTATGAGTTATTGCTTACAAAAATGGGCATAGCCAGTATAGAATTTATTTAGCTTCTCTGAGCAGATAGAAGCATTTCAGTTTACATGTCTCATCATTGACAATAATAATTTTGCATCAGAACCTGTTTTTCTTTTCTTGATGGTCTCTGTAACTGCTTAAGTAAATCTACTTAAGGTAGCATTCCATGTTTTCACCACTGTCACCACTTCTCACTATTAGACTTTGGAAACCCTGCCTCTTTTATTTTTAATCAGATTTCCCTACAATTAATCATCTAAATAAATCCATATTGTTATTCATTTGACATCTAAATGGATATTCGAATTCTACATCATGTACTGCTATGATCACTTATACATAGCAGCAGCATGCTTCTAAATGAAGCATGTCCCCTATCCACTTGGTCTTTGGTTTACCTGCAGTTTGCTGCAAAGATAATTTCTGTTCATTTATTTTAAGGTCCCATGTGGCCATAACAGTTGAAATGAACAGTGCAATTTCTACAACAGATCTCCTTCACACGAAGTGGCAGTCCAAAAGGTCTGGATGCTGGAGATTGAACAATAAAATTCATTGTTAATACATACCTCTTGCTGCCTGGAACTCAAAGCATGCTCAAGGCATTTATAGAGCTTCAGGATAATGGAAAGTGTCTGTGATTGATTTATGCCACATATCGCAATGCATGAAATTTTTGTACATGTGGTAGAAATGTGTTGCACTTTAAATGCATTTTTTGTATAGAATTATCGTTGTGTTTTATAGCACCATTGATAAGCATTAACTGCTCCTAGAAACTGTTTATATAGCAATTCTGAGATAGCTTTCCTGGTTGCTATATATTATTTCAGTATTTGTGTTTTTGCAGAACTATGTCCATGGCAATTTGTTCATGGCAACAAAACTGCTTTCACATCTGGTTGAGATTTTTTGTTAAGCTAGTTTGGGTTTTGGATTTGTTTGGGTTTCTTTTTTTCTTTTGGGGTTATCCAGGCCCATTGTTCATTATGTTTAATTTCCTCTTTGAAACTCTTGTTCTGTTTGTTTTCAAAAAAGAGAAAGCTGAGAAAAAAATTACATCTTTTGTTTTAAGCAGAAATAATGTAATTATTTTTCCCTAAGTAAATTTCATTAAATACGCCATTTTCACAACAAAATACGGCTTTTAATAGGCATTTTTAGATTTAGCTTGTACCTGTATGGTTCTGAAATGTGTCAAATTTTAATGGGATGATAGTTTGTAGAGGAATTTGTGTGTGTCTGTGTCTGTGTGTCTGTGTGTCTGTGTGTGTTTACAGCTTGGAATTTGATTTAATTAAGACCTCTTTTTTTTTGTTAGAAACTGGATGTAACCAGTCACGTCTCAGACGTCTCATCATCTTAGAGGCCTTTTTCAAACTAATTTCTGTGATTCTGTGATTTAATGAGTAAAAATGCCACCAAAATCTACAATTTTAATGAAATAAAACTGAATTCAATAATCAATAAATTAAACAAGATTTTTTAACTAAATTTTCTACCTAAATGTCGTGCTGAGCACCTAAACTCCTTTTGAAAATTCTGCTTATAGATAAGCAGAATGGATGGTTATTTTCCCAGTAGTATCCTAAAAGCACAAACTGATCAGAACTGGTCATCTACATTTGGTGAATGTGTATCATGTATAGAAATAAATATGTTGACTGTTAACATATATGTACAAATGTGAAGTTGTGTATTCTATATGGACACGCACAAGAACACACACTCAGTGTAGATAAGAATCACATTTCTCCCTTTTGCAGATGTATGAGGTCTACCTGAAAGTTTAAAAAGTAAGAAACATTTTCTATTGTCATAGGCCTTTATTTTCCTTTAAAATAAATATTTTCTACCTTTCTCTGCGTAAATACAGAGAAATTCCATTGAAACAACATACATAAACAAAGAGTTGAGATTTGTGATATGCCTTTAGAAGTAATCTGAAATCCGGTTGGGGTATAGTTACCATATGACTCCTTGATTATTTTATACTTCTCATGCTATATTTTTTATTCTTTCCAGACAGACAGCTACCACCAGCTTCTGTAGAAAGCCTACTGCTTGGGTCTTTGTTTGATGCAGTGCACCCACACTTACCTCTGTAGCGCCACTGGAGATATGATTGTGGCACATCCAGAAATACCTCGGATATCTCCAAGTGAAGTACTAGGAATAACAGCTGCAGCACATCCCCAGAACAAAGACTGCAGCTGTTCTGGATCAAAGGTACTGAACAGAAACTAGTGGTTGTCTACGTCATGCACTGTAGCTCATCCTGCCTCCTAAGCCAATGTGTCTGCACTGTTTCCTGCTTCATGTGGGAAATCCACAGTCCCCTACTCAACATGGTTTAGACTCAGTTCACATAGAGCTAGTGTGGAATAGGTATTTCCTTTCAAACTGATATGAAAGTCTATGTAAGCTGTTGCTACTTGGGTTTAGTTTCCTGGACTTCAGAAAGTGACACATCATTACCTTGGCCAAAAATCTGTTGTACCTTGCTCCTTTTAAGAACACACCTGTCTTGAAAAGAAAAGGGAGTCTCACAATCTTAATCAGAACCAGAGAAATAAATCTTAAAGAAGGCAGAGTCTTAAGTGAGACTCTAGCACTTAAAGTTCCCAGTCTTTAGTCTTTGGCTTCAGCTACTCATTCCTGGTACAGTCAGTAAAAAAAAACTTGGCTGAAGTCTCTGAAAGATTTGTTCATCAACTGTTTTTCACTTAAATGCACTGATTACAGGAAGAAGTTACCAGACTGACCCAAACCAGCTCTGAATTTCAGATTTGAAGTGAATACTTCTTTCACTCTCTTACCACAGAACATGCAAGTCATGCATTAAGTAAAGTTCATTTGTAAAATCACAAGCTTTACAGCTACTCTTCATTTGAGACAAGCAACCTTAAATTATCTAACCATATTTTCCTTTTGAAAGCTGAGGGTGAAAAACAGAAGGATTTACAAGTGCATTCTGTTGCTACTTCGTCTCATCATTAAAAAATGAAGCTGTAAATCAAATAGCATGGATTTCCCTTTTGGCACATTTATCCCCTACAGGTCATTACTGTGTGAGGGCAGAAAGTGTTGTTCTACTTCAAATCTATTGTTCTGGTAGTGGAATTAAAATTCTAGGTCTGAATAGATCCATATTTGACTAAACATTTATCATTTATAATCTTTTTCTTTCTACCATAAAAATATAAATGATTTGACAGTTAAAAAGTCTGTTCTTCTAAGTTAAGAATGATAAGAGTTCTTTTGGTATATTTTCTCAAGAAAAATACACAGTGTACCCTTCACTAATGTTAATATGGTATTATTTTTATATAAACCTCGGTTATTTTGATCCATGAACTTCTCAAAATGAAAGAAACATCACAAATAATCTCAAACCTACAAATACATTTTTCAAATTAAGAAACACAAACTTGTGGCAGTTACTGTAGGAAAACAGATTACTGAACCATATGGTTGCTTAAGAAAAAAGACAAAACAATATGATACATTTCACAAAGTAAGAAATACCACTCATGGGGAAAGACAGTGAAATGAACAAATTCTTGTTTTCCTCTATAATGGTTGTCTTATTCCCTGAAGCGTAACATTCTATTGCCATCTTCTTTACATGGATGTATTATTAGTTATAAAACTTCTTTACATGAATGCTATTATTAGTTATAAAATTATCCAGCCATTCTGAAAAATTTGTCCATAGCATCTGCCTTTCCCATTTCATTATGGCCATATATATGGAAGGTTGAAGATGCACTGGCCAAATGAAGAAACCCTTGCTTCTGCATATTTTCTATGTCCATTCTCTCAGAGGATTCTCTGGTCTTCAGGAAAAGAACTAGAAAAGAGATTCTTCTTGACAGGATTCAATCCCTCATTTGTAGATTTCTAGCATGTATTCTTAACCTATCCCCTCCTTGTGCTCTGGTGTCCCATAACTATGTCCAGTCTGGGTGATTTGGATGGTGCAGGTGATCTAAAATTGCCTTGGCAAATGTGTGCTTAGACAGTTGAGTTCCACATTTGGTTGCCTGAAGAATGTAACATTCTAAAATTAAAGAATATTCTGCTTTTGTTTAGCCATCTATTAGCATAGTTCAACATAGCATGGCATAAAAAGGAAATAAGGATTTTTATCGAGTATACCCTTCCTATTCAGGAAGTTTCACATTCACTGAGGATGGAGATTTTGCACTAAATTATATGATACCTATATACTTTATCTGTGTTATTATGAACTTCCCCCTCTCTTGTTGTCACACCAGAGAAAAACATGTAACAAGGAGTATTTTAAAGCTACAATGAGGATGTCATCTGCTCACACACAAAGGAGCAGTGACAGATGGGGGCGTGCAGTTGCAGCAACCTTGCCACTGTCACCGTTTCACCAATGTCTGACAATATGAGTGCCAATAACATTTCTGCAAGAGAAAGGACAAGGGCAAAACCAAGTTGCAGATCTTTGTCTTGATCACAGTAGCACTGATGCATACCCTGCAGCAAAAAATATTATGCCATCTAAAGTGATGTTAATTAAAAGCAGTTGTACATTTGTCACAGCTCAATAGAACTTATTAGCTTACATCATGTTATTTTAGTTGAAATAGCTCTTGTGTTTTGTATGCTTTCTTTCTAACCTGTAATTAGTCCCCTTCTTGTGTGGTTTCTTCTTACCTCTCCAATAAAGATTCCTACACGTCTCAACCTGTCTAGAAGCTAGTTACTTCCATTTAAGGTAATTGTCCCCAAGAACCACCTATCCTACTGCAGATACACATTTTATACTAAAAAAAATTCTTTATCTCCATACCTGTCCCTCTTTATTTACTATATATAAACTAGAAAGATTAGCGGACTGAGGGAAAACTTTTTGATGTGTAAATTAAAGTTGGTGCGACACAGTGCAAAGTGTGGTTTGCAACTCAATGTGCAGTACATAAATCTATACATTGGCCCTCCACCTTTCTTCTGGTGTTGGGAAATTCATGTTCCCAAAATACATGGTTTTTAATACATGCATTTTAATAGACAAATACTTTAAATGAACATAAAACACCAGAAGGCAAAATCAGAAAGGAGCTTGAGATCAAAAATGTCAAAAGACAAAAAGTATAACCTACTTTTATTTTTGCTGAACTGCAACTCTCTGACATTGATGAAGTAAAAATATTTGCCAAAGAATTTACATTAATGCTTTTGGTTGTTCCTTGTAAGCAGCTGATACTTAATCTTCAGTTGCCAAAGATATATCACCTTGCCTTTGACTAGAATTATTTTTCTATATACTCAACAAGTAAGGAAGAAGCAAATTTCTGAAAGCATAATGAAAATGGCTACTCAGAAGAGGGCTGTTCAATATTTGTTAGATTTGACCTGTTTTGAAACACAAAGCTAAGCTTTAAGAATGTACTTTGTTAACATCTCAAAAAAGATGAAAAATCCATCCGTACTTTGCACAGCAGTGAAGAGAGTACTTACAGCTAAGTATTTGCTTCAGCTCACTGAAATAAACAAAAATTACTTTCCAACAATTCAGTAAATCCTCAAGCACTATGAAAACTGATGGCTTTTCATTGTTGGATGAATTTAATCAAGGAAAAGACACACAAAGCTCTGTGTTATTTTAATGGAATATAGTACATATGTCAATGTGTAATGAAAAACAAATGATACTACACAGCTTGCTAATGTGCCAGTGCAGGAGGATGCAGTGCAGTATAGCTGTGTTCCAGCAAAGCAGTGTTGGGGGCTATTCAGGCAGCCCTTGCTCAGACACACAGCTCTAGATCATAACCAGTGTCCAACTGACCTTGTTTGGAGGTACTTTAAGCTGTTTAAAACAGAACCAATGTGAGCAGCAAAGAGTATGTTGTTCAGGAAGTGGTCCTCTGGTCTTTCTCTCATGTTTTAGAAAGAATTCCCAGCCCCAGATACTCTTTGGGAATAATTCATTAAGCTGATGAAAGAGTTGAACTACATTAGCATGTTGAACTTCAATAGCTTAATTTAACGCATTCTAATCACCGGAGAGAAAATAACACATGATATGTTCTTGAATATGACCTGTATTCAATAGTGTGTGTTTAACACAACCTTCAGAAAGCCTCAGAAGCCTTCAGGAGAATCTTCCAGCTGTGAGCTCTGCTTCTGCACTTGTATGTCACAAGATTCTGCAGAGGGTTCTGCTTTTTTTTGGAGTCTAACCTCTTGGCACACCTATGGGATGAATCTCTGACAGATGGGTGTAATCCATTCATTAGATTATGGATCCTCTTTGTCCCAGGGGAAGTTTCGAATCCACATGGTGCTCTTAATATTCTTCCATTTGAATGTGGATCCATGATTTATTTGACTATTATACCAGCTAGGAAGGTTCATGTGTATTGTTTATTTCACCAGCATACATAATAATGTACATTCTGAAAAATATGTTCCTCATTCACTCATTGGAGATCATGAGGTATGATTAATTGTAGTCATGTTTTGGAATATGTAATTATTCTTTACAAAAATTTTACCACAGGAGAAACAATCTGATCCCCAAGCAGAGACACAGATCTGCTTGGAAATGGCAATCTCAGCAAGTATCTTCATTTTTGGACTCACAAGTTGAAGAGCACCCTAATTAATCAACTACCCATGATATGCTCAACTGCAAGGACATGAATAATAGCTCTTAGGAGTAAGATAGGAGATGAGGCCAACCCATTTATGATCCAAAAACCTCAACATATCTGTGAAATCTGAGAGGATTAGGACATACAGATCTTGGAGGGGGGAAAAAACCCTCATAGTGTTTGAGAAGAAAAATCCTAAGAAATTCCTTCTTTGTGGATCACAGACCTGATCCATTACTGACTGAAAATCAATGGACAAGAAACAAAACCTGAAGTCCTCATTCTTTCCTAATCTTGTTTTACATGTTAAAAGAAAAGTCAAAATTCTCAAAAAAGCAGGGTTAAGGAAAGTGCTAAGGTCTGCAACAGTGCAAGTTTTCATTCTTCACAAAAATGCTGAAAACTGCTAATTCTCAGAATGCACACAATGCTGGAGATGCAGTCGGTAAAACTGCATTTAGCATTTGTGTTAGTCCAGAGGCAGAAGCAGAAATTAAAACATGTCATCAAGGACAGTTAAATTTGCATGAACTAAGCATAAAGCAAAGAATGCATTCGTAGGGATTTATTTTTATGTGCCTTTCTAGAAGGATGCCAGTGCACAGCAGTTTTTTATTAAATTTCCAAAGCCACTCTGAGGATATTTTTTGACAGTTAAATCTAGAAATTAAGACTTTAGGACTTAGTTGGTTATGGAAACCAACTTGTGGTTGAAAAAAGACTCAATAATTTTTATATTAGAAAAGTATTTTGGCTTCAGAGATCGGATTACATCAAAAATTGTGTAAGTATCTGTGTTTGTATGACCAAATTTGCTGGCATTTATGGAAACTGCAAACATGTAATCAAAAAGGTAGTAAAGCCACTTTGTGAGAAAAGTAATCTCTAAATAAGTATTGAGGCTATCTCTCCAGTAAATACTTTTAGAATTTTTTAGCTATGCTGTTACAGTTTGGTCTAATAACACAATCAACAGGAAAGCACGTGTGAAAATATGTGAAATGGGAGAATATGTGAAAGAGATCATTTTTCCATATTCACTTCTGAAAGAATTCCAAAGCCTTATTTAGGATTAGATAAACATTAAGGTATCCATAATCAATTCTTTATTTTTAATATTTATGATTAGAGAAACTGACCACAAAATGCATATTATGTACAAATTGAGATCTAGTTTTCAGGAACGAGTCTACAAAACATTTTATTTGAATGTTTATAGTTTTGCTTCCCAGAGAGCTGCTCACCCTAAGCCGATTTCAGGAAACTAAAACATATAGGTTAGCTTATTGTTTATTTAAGCATGACACAGAAGAGTAATTTATTTTGAAAACAGTTCCAGGATTCTCAAGGTCATTCACAAAACGAGCAAACTTTATTCTCTCATTTGGTGCTAAGTATTTAAACAAGGTAGGTTTTATCATTGTAGAAAGATAATTTGTCGGTGGAGGTGTGTTTTGTTTTGAATTTTCTGCATTAAAATATTGTTAAATACAACAAAAGTAGTTTGTATTGTTTACCTGATGTCCAAGCTATTTTCCATCTGGTCTGTTTTTCCATCTGGTCTCCTCTTCCCCAGCAGATCAAGGTATGGCCAACCCTTCTGACAGCCAAGTGGGAGCAGGAGGGCTGTCATCTCCAACTTCCCTTCAAGAGGCATTGCAAACTTCAGTGCTTCAGGAGTGGTTGTTTGAAAAAACCACCAGACGGGTATGAAACTTGCTTTACAGAAGGAAAAAGGAGGTGGATCCAACTACCCAGCTTTGAAGTAAGTTTTCCAACTTTGTTTCTCTCCTGACTTTACCTCCAGCTAAGAGAGTCTCAAGCGTTGGTTCTGTTAACCCTGCAAAAGTCATTTGACTTGGGGCTAAGAAAGGCTTGTAAAATCTGATGGTTTAGTGCAGTTTGCACAGCTTATGCTCCTGGCCTGACTCTGGCAAAGCTTGGTAAGTTTGTATCTTCTCTGATGTTGTCCTCTGTCATTGAGGCTTTCAGGCATGCAAAAAAACACAGGGGTTTTTCAAGGCAATTCCCTGCCGTTATTTCTGTCTGATTTTGCCAAAATCAAATATATACTTGCAGACACACATGGAAAAATTTCATTACCATTTCTTATGCTCTACATTTATAGGGAACAGCCATCTTCACTGATAATTAAAACATAGATCAGATGTGCGACTGGTTACCAGTAGCATGCAAGTTCTCTTGGACAGTGTCCTGGCAACCACAGTATGAACTTCTGCTATGAGAGATATAGTCAGCAGCATCTTTTAGCAAAAGAACTATTTGACAATAATAATTGGACTTTTATTTATTAAATAAAATTTCAATATCGGTGTTCAATACTATCATTTATTTATAATGGATTCGTGAATTTCAAAGGTGAAGAAAATATTTTTATTTTTTAAGAAGAGTAATATTTAACTTTTACTTCTAAAATATTAAATTTCTTCAAATTATAATATAAAATTGTATTATAAATTATTAGACAATTTTTTTTAATAAGAATTGGGTTTTCCTTTTCTCCCAGTGGACTCTTTAAAGGAGTCCGATGTTATTTATCAGTGGCATGGTGAAAGTGTAACCAGGAGTGTAATTTTACTAATGTGGAAAAGATGATGAAATGAGAGATAATCTGCATTTCATTTGTCTTTAACATATGATGAAACACTGAGTGCAGTTTTCATCACTTTCCAGAGACATCCTTAAAGAAGCTGTCAATGGTTTCACTACTGTTGATCAAATTAGGCTAACAACTTTTGACAGCACTTGAAAAATAATAACATTTAATTTACATATTGCTTGAAACTTACATGTAAAATATGAGGCATTTTGAATTACATTCTGTTATTTTCTTATGTCTTCTCAAATTAATTTGGTAGAAATGCAAGGGAAAAAAATAGAAGAATGACACGCCAAATGTTTACATGTGTGTACAACAAGATTTATGCATTCATGGCAATGTGTGGAAAATTGTTTGTGAAAAGACAAAAGATTAGAGGATATATGGTAGACAGGTTTTGATGTTAATTATCTGAGCTATTGTCTTTCACATAGATGTGAGTTGTGTCCAAGAAGAAAGGGGTTTTTTTTCCTGGCTGGTAAATTATTGGGCAAGGAAGGAACTGGGATGGCAGTTCAGACTGCTGTTAGCTGGAAACAGAAGTTTCCTGAAAAATCAAAGGATAGTGCAGAAAGAAAACAGTCAGGGAGACAAAGCAGTAAATGTATAACAGATTAAAAGAGGCGTAAAAGGCTCTCTTTTTCTGAGAGACAAAAAGTGTGAGATTGTTTCTAGGATCACAGAAGCCATGATCTGGGCTTTATTGCATCATGGAATTGCTGGAATGAGAACAGTCCTGACAGACAAGAAACAGCAGATGGAGAAGTGGAAGACAGTTGTTTCATTATTTTTCTTTCATTCATTCTCAATTTCCTCCAAATGATTTACTATCTAGCTCTCTTCAAGTAAGACTTGCTTGAGACTTTGATATTGTTGTGGTTTGATGCTGGTTAGGCACCAAGCACACAAAATCTTATTTATTTCTGTTATAGCTGAGCAAAGAAGGGGAAATTAAAACTTCATTATGTAAGGCGAGATAAGGATTATTGAAGAAAATGTAAAATTTCAAGGCAAAACAGGTCCACACTTAAACAGTTACAGTATAAAGAAGATTTATTGCTAACAGAATTAAAAGTAAGAAGAAATAATAAGAAATTAAAGGAACTTTCAGACACCTTTCTCTCCCAGTCCCTCCCTTTTTCCACCAACGTGTGCAAGGGAAACAACACATGGGGTTTAATCAGTGTTTCATTTTTTAAGAGATTTTCTTTATGTTAAGGAAAAGTTTCTTCTGCTGTGACATGGGATTCTTCCCACAGGAGATAGTTCTCCACAAACTTCTTTAGCGTGCTTCAAAATTTCACAAAACAACAGTATGCCCAGAAAATCTTCTGCAGTGAAAAAATATCCCTCCCATGAATTTTGCAGTCTTCCCACACTGCCAGTCATTGGCCATAATAGCCATGGGATTTAGTCTTTTAAGGATGAGCTACTGCAGCCTCAAAGCAAAGGCTTTCTTCTTCAATCTCCAAAAGCCTTTCACAACATCTATGGGCTCTGGCGTTGAGCACTTTTCCACAAGCTGTGCCTGGATTTCTACATCCCCCAATGCACTTCAATGAATTATAGAGAAACAGCTCGTAATATTACAGTCCTCACCACGGCTTGCTAGGAGAATTTTCAGCTCTGGTGCTAAAAGCAACTCCACTCTCTTTTCCCTTACCTCACAACTGACCTTGGAGTCGCCATGCTAGTTTCATTTCACATGATCTCACTTTTCCTTTGACCTGGAAGAAAACTGGTGTCTGTAAGTTTTCCGCTGAAAAGTTGATCTTGTTTGGGCTTTGCATTGGAGAAAGCCTCGCACTCCCTATGTTGCCAGCTCCACAGTGTTTTCCTGGGTTTGGCACGAGCTGTCCTGGCTGCAGGGAGGCCCTGCTGGCTCCACGTGAGGCTGCAGTGGCTTTGGATGAAATCTTGGCTGCGCAGTCCCAGCTCAGCTGGAGTTTTCCAGCCTCATGGTTACTCATGGTTCCTGGGGTGGCTTTCCCGGCAGCCTGGCCTGCGCCACTCTGCTGGGGAGTGGGGCCAGGCTGACTCCAGGATGGGGCCCAGAGGACTCCTCACAGCCACCCCTCATCAGGAAGCAGGAACAAAAGAAAATTCCCATGCTTCCTCCTTTCTTTAAATATGTGGATCATGGAAGAGTTACCAGTTTATTTCATTGGTAGAGTAACCTGTCTATCAACTATTAGCTCTGTGCCAGTCACAGAAACTGAGCAGCTGTTTATATTTCCTCTCCCCTACCAATCAAATTTTGCTAAATCATCACAGATATGCACTTTTTGGAAAAAGACACAGCTAAAAACTCTGGCAGTCCTGTGGCCTCAGGAATACACAAGCAATGTTTTCAACTTTTGTGCTGGAATCATCTAAATGTGCAGAGCTGTGTACGTCTCTGAACATAAACACATCCATAATCTTGGAAGATGTAGCAACCAAATGATATGGAAAAGATATTTGTCTTTGAATGCAAAATATTTGAGGGGTTTTACTATGCTTTTTTTCCACATATTTTTTCAAATTTGTGTTGTTTTGGGTTTTTTCAGTATCTCTTTTGAAAAGAGATTTTTTAAAAATTAAGAGTATGATCATAGCATAGTTCAAAACAGATGTTCACAGATCCAAGAAAAAAATGGTCCATGTCCAAGTTCTACCTCACTTGGACACGACTGAGAAGTTCTGTCCTGTACTAACCCACTAATCTTTGAACACATTTTAGGACTCTCATGGTTTTACCCAAGTCAGCACTATCACCACATAGCTACTTGATTACTCCCTGTCCCAGCAGGACTGGATGAAGAGAATTTGAATGGTGAAAGTAATGAGTTTAAGAATTTAAATACAATAAAATAGTCATCATCAACAACAACAATAAATTGCAATGGAAAGGAAAATTAAAGAGTGAAAGAAATACAACCCAAGAAAGACAAGTGATGCAAATGAAAAGCTTCCCAGCAAATTATTTAGACCCAGATAATCCCTGAGCAGTAGACTCACCCCCAACCTTGCCCCTAGTTTTACTGCTAAACATGACCTCATATTGTATGAAACATCCCTTTGTTCATATAGGGGCAGCCGTCCTGGATGTTCCCCCTTTCATTTCTTGTGGACCCAGACTACTCACTGGTGGAGTGGTGTGGGGAATGGAAAAGGCTCTGTGTAAGCACTGCTCAGCAATGACAAAAATATTCCCTGAACTATCAAAGCTCTTTCCACCACAGTCTCAAAACATAGCCCCATGCTACCTACTATAAAGAAAAATTGACTCTACCTCAGTCAGAACTAAAACAGTTGCTAATTTTTTCGCAAAACTGAGTGCAGACTCAGTTTACCCAGGCAGTGAGCAACCCAGATTTCACTTCTTCATCTGCCTTTTTAAGAACAGAAATCGTCAAGAAATAGGATAGAACTGCTTGACCGTCCTGCTACTCAATTTACTCCATGACCAAAAAAAACCTGGAAAACTTCCATTTCCCATTTTCCTTATTTTTAATTTTATTACAGCAGCAACATATTGTGTTTTTAGAAACAAAGTTAGAAAGTTCCCTAAGGAAACAAAACTCCAGCCATCATACTATTGCCTTGAACTGCTTGTGTACTGCACTGCCTGTGGGTATCTGGTTTTAAACCTGTTGGCAGATTTGACAGAGAAGTGTCAATTTAAACATTGCTGTCTACAGATTACTTGAGCACTGTTGTCGGGGTAGAGCAATGGATCTGCATCTTCTAGCCAGGGAAAGATCACAGTCTGAGGGACCCAGCCACCTCGAACGTGAGACGGAAACCGTGAGGCATGACTCTGGGGCTCTGTCCATGGTGCTGTTTGAATTGAGCTTTGAACACCTTGCTCAGAAGCCAGAAAGGAAAGAAGTGGAAAAGAGTAATGCAATCTGCCACTTGGGCACAATAACATAAGCAGATTTAAAAAAAAAAAAAAATGTAATGGCTCACACTAGACAGAAAGATAGTCAATTAACCAGAAGTATTTACAGGAGACGTATTTTCTTCTTTATTGACATATTTTTCCATTTCCAACTCTGTACAAACAAAAGCAGAGATATGAGAGAGATTTTTTTTCCTTTAACTATACTCACTTATTCTGAATGCATCACTTTTGTCTCAAGAATGCAGATGAGCATAAACCACCTTTTTAAAGACTGTTTTAGCAGAATGAGCTGGAATCATCTCAGAAATTGCCTGGCCCAAAAGCAGACAAGCCCAAAATTTATTTGATAATGAAAGACAGAGAGAAACTGCACTCTCTAGGGGCAAAGAAAAAGCCAACACAACAAAATAAAAAAATAAAAAAACCAAAACCCCCAAGCAAACAAAAAAGCACCAGTACCAACAGAAACTTTAGAGCATATTTTTTCAGACTCTTCCACATACTACACCTATACCCTTTGATGAGATCTTTGGGCTGCTCAGGGAATCTCTGAAGGGTTTTGAATTTCCTTAGACATAAAGAACTTGTCATAAATTTCATAGAAATGCTGTGGAGTCTTGAAAACAGATACTCATAGTGAATTCATAAAAGGTCAACCACTCTGATATTTCTCAGATTTAATTTAAAGTCAAAATTTAGGAACTATACTGAAACCTTTATTTTTTACATATTTTTTTACTTCTTTCTTACTTTCTGTTTGATTAGGATTTTATTTCCTTTATTTTTTTTTTTTCAAAAGAAAGGATAAAACCTACTTTCAGACTTTCCATATGAATAAACTAAGTGAAGTGTGTCATTAGAAAAAAGACTGTTTTGCTGAGGCATTTCTTAGTAGATTTAAAAATTTGGTCCAAAATTATATGGAAATTAGAAATATGCACCCTGATTATTTTCTTAATTTGAGGAAACTTAGAACCAATGCTACAAATGAAGACAAAATCAAAGCCATATATTAATTTCTGAAGATGCTTTGCCAAGAAATAAAATAAATAATCACATAATTTTGAAGCATAGAAATGAGTTCTTGAAGAAAGATCAGTCACTGAAGGATAAATGAATGATGGCTTTGAATCTGGTGAGGTTTTGGGTTGGGTCTTTCATTGGTTTGTTTTTGTTTTGTTTTTTCCCCTGTACTGTTTTGTTGGTAAGTCCACTGAGAGGTCCACTGAGCTAAGCTCGTGGTTACAGAATTTTTCATTTTTAGATTTCTAAATATTTAGATGGTTCTCCATTAATACAAACATGAGCTTGCTGGTATTGGACTCACTTCTCTGAGTTAGTTATCTCTCATGTTAACTTTGTGGTTCTCCAGAATTCCACCTAGAGAAGGCTGCAGAGGTAAACAGGAAAATTGCATGTTTCTTTTCTCAGGAATTTCTATCCTTATGCAGTAGTTATCTGCTGCAGCGTCATTTCCTCTGACTCATTGCCACATCATCAATCACATTTTCACATGGGAAGGCTGCAGCTTGAAACACACAGACACATTTACTCTTTAATTCCAGCTTGCATGACCAATTTTTATAGTAAAATTAATCTTTTACATGTGGAAGCTGAGTTTGCAGTAACAAAATATGTTGAATGGCAAAAAGCAAAGTTATGTAATATATGTGTGGACCCAACAGAAAAAAAATGGCATTATTTAGGGGTGGCATCCTTAACCAGGGGAGAAAAGGCAGAGTCATTTGTCTCTGTCTGTTTTCTCTTTGTTACCATCCTTGAAGGGGCTGTACCTGTCTTTTATACTTCTTGTCATCTCCTTTGTGTTTTCACGACAAAAAGGAAGATTTTTATATGCTGACTAAATTTTCTTTTTAGTCTTTCTTAAGCCTTAGAGCCAGTTCTAGCCTGGATACCTGGCTATTTCAGTAACCAATAATGAGCCTTTTCTGATTTGTGTTTAGAACCCTGGTGCTAATATAACCCTAATATACTCAAGGAGTATGTTGTCACAGTATAATATAAAGTACCTAATAAATAACTGGGGTGCTTGGAAGGTGTGGGGTGTGGAGAGGTACCCAGACCAGAGCTTTCCAACCATATTTTCATTTCTGTTTTTGTTACCTTTGAACTCCATCGATTCTTACCTTCTTGGCTATATCATCGCCTAGAGAATCTCCATATCAGAGTAACTAGAGCAATCTTCTTGATGTGCAAGTCATGGATTCAAGCTTCTTCAGGCTCTGAAGAGGCTAGGAAATACCCTGTCCTCTCATAAGTTAGTTTCAGACACATAAAAGTTGGACATTTCTTCTTGCAGAACTTTTGAGAATAAAACATGCCTTTGCTATACTTTATATGAGCTCAGTCCCCTTGGTTCTCCACATGATCACATCCTGGAAAGTCATAGAGAGAAAAATACTTGCACCAGTTCATTTTAATTCTCAAGTGCTCTAAAAAATGGTATCAACTATAGTATTTAGGTAATATATATCACTGAAGATGCATAAAGAAGATAACAAGTTGCATTTCCAAAATGAGTAATACAAGCCCATTATAAATGCCATAACTTTCAAAATACAGGAAAACATTCTTTCATTGATATTCTGAAAAATCTTCCTCTGAAATGTCAAACTTAGGAAGCAATACAAAGTTTTTCAATGACTTATATGATTGGATGTGAAAATAACACCTTTTTTATGTCACAGACTAAATTTTGAAATCATGTTTGGTGGGCTTTTTTTTCTCCCCTAAATTACCATAGCTATAAAATGGAATAATACACTAAACTTACAAATTTAAAATAGGGAATTTAATAACAAGGATGAACATCTATGGACAAGGTTCATTAGGCTTGCTTCTAGGAGAAGATAATGATTCACCTGCATATTACACAATGATTCAGGTTCTCAAGCTAAAATTTAATCTTTTAAACATTGGTTAATATTATCAGCCACAAGTCTTCTGGGACTTTTAATTGTCAGATTTAAATTAAATGCTTTTTTCCAGCTTTTGTTACCACCCAATTAATTTTCAAAACCATTAAGATAAAAATCACCCATAATAATATCATACTTATTATTAAACCTATAGTTTTGCCAATCTCATTTACCATTTTTGACCTACCCTTAATGGCTCCTGATTAGAAGGGGCATAGACTCCATGAGTTGTGCCTGTGAGCTATTCATGCATTTAGAAAAACATGTTCTCTTGTACTGGGTATTGCTATCTGAAGGGGTAAAAGAGTAGTTTACAATGAATAATTCATTTGACACATGTAACCCATTTTTAGACTTACATGATATCTGCAAGTAAACCCTATTTTCCTAACAATACTAATTAAACATGTGCAAAAAAACTCCTATTGTGTTTTAAATGCTATTGGAAGAAATGCACAGAGGTAAACATAAAGATATTTACTGTTAGTTCAATATTTTTTTGTCTTTCTTGACTGAAAAACTACACAAGAATGTTTGGTGTTAATATTTGAAAGCACAATGTTGCAAAGGTTTGTTTTTTTTTTTTGTGAATCTATGATGCTGTCATGCCAAGTCCTAGTGGAGACAATGTAATTCATATTTATTCTCTGGAAATCTGCTTTTTGTAAGCTCTTGTAAGACTTCATAGAATAGTAGAATGGTTTGGGTTGGAAGGGACATCAAAGATCATCCAGTTCCAGGACCCCTGCCAAGAGCAGCATATCACACACTAGGTCAGGTTGCCCAGAACTCCACCCACAACACGGCTTTGAACACTTCCAGGGACTGGGTATCCACAGCTTCTCGGTACAGCCTGTTTCAATACCACACCATTCTCAATGTACAGAATTTGTTCCTAATATCTAATCTAGACCTAGCGTCCTTCATTTGAAAGCCATTCCCCCTTGTCCTGCCATGGCCCTGTAAAAAGCGCCTCTCCAGCTCTCTTGTAGGCCTCTTTTAGGTACTGAAAGGCAGCTATAATGTCTCCCTGGAACGTTCTCTTCTCCAGGGTGAACAATGCTAATTCTCAGCCTGTCTTCATAGGAGAGGTGCTCCCACCATCTAGTTGTCTTTGTGACCCTCCTCTGGACTCACTCCAGCAGGTCCACATCCTTCTTATGTTAGGGATCCCAGAGCTGGACACAGCACTTTGAGTGGAGTGTCATGAGAGCTGAGTAGATGGGCAGAATCCCCTCCCTCACCCTCCTGTCTACATCGGTTTTGATGCATCCCAGGACTGAGTTGGCCTTCTGGGCTGCATGTAGGTAGGCAGCATATTGCTGGGTCATGTCCAGCATGTCATTCACCAACATCCCCAAGTCCTACCCAGGGCTGCTTTCAATCCATTCTCTGCCCAGCCTGCACTTGTGCTTGGGATTGCCCTGACCCAGGTGCAAGACCTTGCACTTGGCTTTGTTGAATTTCAGGAGGTTTGCAAAATCCCACCTCTCAAGCATGCCAAGATCCCTCTGGATGACATCCCTTCTCTCTGGCATTTTGACCGCACCATGCAGCTTGATGTTGTGGGCAGCAACACTTGCTGAGGGTTGTCTCAAGCCCTCTGTCCATGTCACTGACAAAGATGTTCAACAGTGCTGATCCCAATACCGAGCTCTAAGGAATGTCACTTGTCACTAGTCTACGGTTGGATATTGAGCCATGGACCCCAACTCTGTGAGTGAGATCATCCAGTCAATTCCCTATCTATCCAAGGAATTGTCTATCAAACCAGCACGTCTGCAGTTTACAGAGAAAGATATCATATCACCTGGGACAGTGCCAAATGCCTTGCACAAGGCCAGACAGGTGACGCCAGTTACTGTTCCATCCTCTACCACTGCTGTAACCCTGTCACAGAAGGTCACCAAGTAATTCCGACACTGTTTACCCTTAGTGAAGCCATGTTGGCTGTCACCAAATCACTTCTTTATTTTCCACGTATCTTAGCATTATTTCCTGCAGTATCTTCTTCATGATCTTGCCAGCCACAGGGTAAGACTGGTTGGCCTGTATTTACCCAGGTCTTTCTGCTTTTCCCTTTTTAAAAATGAGGGTTATATTTCCCTTTTTCCAGTCAGCTGGAACTTCACCAGACTGCCATGACTTCTCAAATATAATGGATAGTGGCTTAGCCACTTCCTCCACCAGTTCCGTCATGACCCACAGATGCATTTCAACAGCCCCATGGACTTGTGCACCTTCAGGATCCTTAGACAGTCTCATACCTGATCTTCTCCTACAGCAGGTGGCGGTCCCTGCTTTTGCCTCCTATAACTTGGTCATTGTGGCTGAAGCACTTACAGGTGAGGACCAAAGTAAAAAGACATCAGATAGTTCTGCCTTCTCCATATCCCTGGTAACCAGGTTTCCCATTTTCTTCCAGAGAGGGCCCATATTTTCTCTACTCTACCTTTCATCATTAATGTACCTGGAGAAGGTTTTCTTGTTGTCCTTGAAATCCCTGGCCAGATTTAATTCTACCAGGGCTTCAGCCTTCCTAATGTGATCTCTGGGTGCTCAGATAATCTCTCAGTGTTTCTCCTTTTGAATGTTTGTAACCAGTGAACAGAACTGAGGCTGCACATAAGGATAAAATGGTACAATTGAAAATGTGAACTAATACCCTGTGGAAATAAACCATATTCTTTCTCCAAGCCTAACTAGCTTCACTGTCTTAGTGTATTTCTGAGAGTCCTCTTGTGAGTACTCTATCATTGCTCTCCTTTATGATTAGACAGTCACATTTATGTATGATATAACAACATTAGAAAACACAGAGTCAGTTAGATCATTACTTTTTGTCAACACAGTTCATGTAAATACAGTTGAAAAGCTCTGCATTTCAGAAAATGAAACCTTTTATTCTCAAAGGTCTGAAAGTCAGAATGCAGATAATTTGTCATGTTTTTCCATAACCTTATTTTTGATGTTGGATCCTTTCTTTCTTCTCATTTATGTGTCTCCTTTTTCTGTAGTCACCAGCTAGTTGGAGGTATTTACCTACACCTGAAAATAGAATGTACCTTAATACATGTATTTAAGAAAATAATTTCTGTAAACCAGTGATCAGTCCTTAAGAGCAATCAGTAGCAAATCTGCATGTCAATTTTATTATATGTACCAATAATATAAATAAACCCAAGAACTGAATGTATAATTTATAAAGGTAGTAGTTTTTCAATAGTGAATCTAGAAGCTGAATCAAGAACCCTTGTTATTCTTACTGCAAACATTTTGTATGATAAATGGATACATTTTTCAAAAATATTTGTTGTTGACCAAACCACTGACATTCAATAAGGATTTTTATTTGGATAAATGCAAAAATAAGCAAGTGGTAAAGAATGAATAAATATTAAACTTGAAGGATGTTGAAAGAAGATAGGAAATACAGAACCAACTGAACCATTGCAAGAACCATTTGACTGTTTATTTCATATTGTTTTCTCCACGTAGAATATTTATTTTCTCCCTCTAAAATTGCCCTCACTGATTCACAGCATTTTCACCTTATGGAATCAGATGAAAAAAGTTAGCAACTTCCTAACTGGATCTATCTTGACTATGATCCATTTCTTCATTAAACTTAAAAATCTGCAGCCGGGGAGAATTAAGCCTTAAGAACTACAGAGGGGTCATCATTCAAGTAAATTAATGTTCTGCATGAATGTTGGAAGGAGTAAGAGTGAAAAGAGTGAGCCATCTGTTTTGGAACTGCCACAGGATTTAGAAGTCTATATCACAGGTATAGATCATAAGTCAGACCTGGCACTTACATTTTTCTGTGAATATTACAGGGCCTTTCTGAAATTAAACTGAGCCAAAGGCTATACAATCCAAGCTGCCCAGAGATTAAATTAGACTAGTTAGGGAATGTAGTGAAATATCCTGGTTTATTTCCAGGAAAAACTCTATTAATCTGTTATTCAAGTAGAGTATGATATAAATTAATCATCAAAGCAAGTCCATATACTCTATCACAGCAGCGGTTTATATGGGGGGAAAGAGAGAGAGAGACAGCAAAAATGATAAAATTCTTCTAATCTATAGAATGAGGAAGGAAATTTTTCATATCATGATTTTGGAAAGGAGACTCAGGAATGTACATGGTAGTAAGATTGTATGGGCCTATCCTGAGATAACTGCAGCCAGATTTTTGGAACATTAAAAAAGCAAAGCCCTGATTTACTTGCTAGAGATGCTCAGTCACCAGTGCTTTTAGATGTTTTGTTCCAGATAGAAATAAAATACTGGTATACTTCAATGATAATAAGGAACATGAGATTTTAAACCCTGTTAGTCCATATTTTATCTATGTCTCATCTTTCAGTTTGAAGAATTTGTACAGCTAGGCTCATTTATTGAAAGGAGAGATACAGTAAGAGGTCGCACCCAAAGTGAAAGTTTGGTCCAGGAGTTTGTCCTAAGAAGCTCAATGACCTGACTAAGCTAATATCAATGGAACTTACTATTTATTTCATAGAACTCTGGATTTTAGTTTAAATTATTTAATTTTAATGTTAATCTTCTCTACAGGGAAGCTAATATGCCCTTCTGTGAGTTTACAAGAAATATTTGCTTGCCATATAAACTGTAAGCACATCAGTCACCTTAACACAACAGAGCCAGTAGAGTACACAAAATTCCCTTCCTTTTAAATGGGCTCAAAGACTATAACTTTATCTTTTCCATGGATGGCCTGTACCACAAATTGCACCACTTGAAGTTAAACTTAGAAGGCATTATGCCAACATGCAAGAGAACTGTACTGATACCTCTAAGGCATTCTCAGGAACTAAACTGCTCATTGAAGATAGGTGAGGGTCACATCCACTTCATACTACTTACACTTCTAACAAATTAAATATTATATACAAAATACTATGCTGTATATTGAAAAATCTGCTGCCTGACAGCAAAAAAAACCTACTGTGTGACAGGAAATCTTTACACCTTATTGCCTTCAACTTCAGAGCAGAAAGTTTTCTATTCCTCTTCTTCCCTTTCCCATCACACCTACTTTCACTGTATATGGTGCATTTTCCACAATATTAAACCATCAAATTAGTCTCTCAGACTGTACTCCTGGTGTATTTACTGTTATTAACAAGTTTTTGTTCCACACCATAAGTTAAGATAAAGACAGTTTATCTTCTCAGCTAATATGACTGTTTTGTGCAAGATAATTCATCAAGTGTCAGAACAATATTCTGCTATAATGCTGAAAATATAGACTGATTCTCGGTACTTCTTATTTCAGTCCCATTGCATATTACCCAGAGAATCAACTGATGTAAATTAGAACCTTTCTGGCCATTGTTTAATTCATGCATTATCCTATTACTTTTCAGAAAGATAAGGTACAGACTGGTGTGGATGTCATCAGAATATGTAAGAACAATTCTTTGCATTTATATCTAAAAATATGTTGCATTTTCATTTGTGTATATGCAAACACTCAGTAAATTATGAGAAGCACAATCAAGTGAGAGGAAATACTTGAGTATTTGGTGAAAGAGCTGGTGTTTCACTTATGAATTCTTATTAACCCTATATACTCTAATATTACTCTATATTCCTTCATTTGTTGATTTATTTTAAAAACTACATGTTTAAAAAAATCCCTAAATATATTGCTATGGCTCAAATAAAATCACTAGCAATATTATTTATAAATTGTGTATTTTTAAAACTAGCACTTTTTTTCATATAATAGAATGAATGGGAGTTTTAAAATTTTTTTAACTTTTCGGTATAAAAGTGGACTTGCTCCTGGTAACTCTTTACTGATCCCTTCTATTCATAATTAAGTCGGTGAGTCTACATGAATCAAAAGGAGAACACTGCAGGAGATTTGCAAAGCTAGACCCTCTAATATTAAAGTGGTGAAATGAAACAGCAAATCCTTAACTGCTGGTGTTCCACAGAGGTTACAGAGTACACAGAGTCTGCAGTGTGTAAGAGGTTTCAATCTTTTCCATTAAAATTTTTGTCCCTTTTTCCCTGTGGGAAAGACTGAAGCAAATTTTAAAGGATATTCAGCAGAGAAGACAGTATTCTTTTAACAGTGAGACAGAGAGAAAGGAGTCAGTTTGCTAACATTGTAAGCTGTCCCCAAAAAGTAAGTCATAGCTTCATATTAATAAATGTAAGACATTATGAGAAATTCAGATTTTATTTCTTTACATAAAAGTTATTTGAAATATAAAACTAAATGTCTAAATTACTGGATCAGAAAGGAGAAGCATAAGTCAATCAAATTAAAGTCAGTTAATTCAGTCAATCAAATGAAAAGCAGAACAGGGATTTTAAAACATGAGTGACCAAAATCTTGAATCACTGTCAATATTACTACAGAGAGACTGGTATCAGACTGCTTCATCTGATTTAACTTTTGTACGTAAATGTCCCTCCAGCAGACAGGGCATGAAATCCCAAAGTCACATGCTGCAGAACCAAATATGTGTTTTTCTGGTACTTCATTGTATACTCTTGTAGGGAGAAAATTCAGTGTGAAACAGCAACTAATGTAATCAGACATCTTTTACCTGGTAAACAAGTATACTCTGCATATGAATCTAAATTATGAGATGGGATCTTAGATTTACACTTTTACTAAAAAAACGTCCCTTGCTGTGTATATACCTGTTCATTATTTGTGTGAATGTTTTTCCATGTCTATATAGTTATATGGAAGGACAGAAAAAGTTCTGTTACCAAAATCATTTTAGCTTTATTGCTTACTTCTATTCCTCTTTTCATTCTTGCATCTTCTTTACGTAGCCCACAAATTCAATACTTCTGAAAGCTTTTTTTTCCATTCTTTTGGGCATTCATATAAAAGAATTAAACATGCTTTTCTGGGCTTAGCCTATTGTGGATGAGGCTTTGAGAAAAACTAATGAAGACTAACAGTGAGCAGTATTTTTTACCTTACCAGTTCCAGATGTTTTCACAGGAAATCGTCACAGAGTTCTTGCTCCTCCTACACCCTTGGGTGGCCAAAGCTGTCTTCCAGCTACATTTTCTCTCCAGTTAGGTGATGCACTCACACCCTTCTGTTTCAGTGTACCCTAATTACTACCGATTCCAAAACACCTTTTCAAGAATATGCAGTGCTTGTGTTGAACAAACTGTGGATTTTATCCCAGGTCCATGTCTGGAGCTCTGCTGTTTTGGGAAAAGGACCCACAGGATCTACGTCTTCTGTTCTGGAAGGGCTGAATATTTAAACTAGAAATAAAACTACATGAGTTGAAATTGCATATTAATGAGATCAGATACTGAGAGTATTTTCCCCAGAACTACTAGAATTGATTTTTTTTAGAAATTAGGGCTAAGGACATGACTTTGTGAACTTTATACTATAAATGTAGAGCAATTACTTGCAGAAGTTACCAATAAGAGGCAAGTAATCATTCTCAAGAACTTCCCCCAAACAAAAAAAGAAATTCACCTAAACTCATACCTGAACTCTGTTTCCTTGATGATAGAGCTCATTATACAATTTACACAGATATTAAATGAATTAACTTTAATATTTATATTATTATATTTGATACTATTTGATATATATCAGATATTTTATATATGTCCAATATTTGATAATATTTGATACTGGATATTTAATGGATCACCTTTAGCAATCATAACAACATTTAATGCAAGAATCAATAAATACAATGTTGCAGTTGCTAAACATGTTTTTATATACAACAATATCCACACACGATTGTAGAATTATAAAAATCATGTTAGTGTGCGTGAAATTGCCCTGTAAATTCCCTAGAGAAAGAAGGAAGGGTATGAAGAATATTTGGCAGAGTTCATGTAAACTGAACCAAAAACACTGCATAAAAGACAAAACACAAAGGTGAATTAGATCCAGAATTATTTGGATCCTGACAATATTTCTGGGAAGAGGGGAAATTGATTTTGTTTAATGTAATAATGACCCCCTGTTTATAAAGGGATTTCAATCCCTGCATATTTTACAAGCTGATTGTTTCAAGACATTGAATCTTAAATTTGAATTCACTCACACTCCCATTTTCCCATTACCTTCTTATTATGGTGCATATGGTGCATTTTGAGATGAATTACAAAATATCACAGTAAGAAAGAGTAGTGTGTGACTGTTTATATGAGGAACACAAAAACAAACTAGCAAACCCCTCAGGTTTTCTTATTAAAGTGGGGGAAGGGAGTTGATGTAGACAGAATGGAGCTTCATGAACTGGAATTTGACCAAGCTAAAAGGATTAGCAGTCTTCCTTGACCAAAAAGGTACCAAGGGAACTTTAACGAGGAGACACATCTGGCAAACAGGCAGCTTGGAGGCCAAATAACACCATCCTTCATCAGCTCTTAAAATTCCACAGACCTGAAGAGTGTGGCTAGAAGAGTTTCTCGGAGTGATATTTCACTGTGCAGCAATGGAATGACTGGAGTTATGAGGCCAGGGATAAATCACATTGATGGTCTTATTGAAACAGCCGTGCCTGGAAGGGAGGTGTAGTCTCTTCCCCAGACACAAAGAAAGCAAGCTGATGCAAGAAGCAAAAACTCTTGTGCTCTGGGGACACTTAAACCTGCCTGTGAATGATTATTTTTCTCACGAGGGGAACATGCTTTAATTACAAAAAAAAGGGGGTTTAGGGCAGCTGATATGAAATAAATTCCCTTTAGTATTTGCATTTATCTTCATGGACAGATGTCTCCAGTCAAGAAAATCTCAGTGTTAAATTTTCATTTATAAAAAATGATCATAACTATAGTGAAACTCATTTGAATAAATTTTCTCAGTTCTGAGAAAATCTAACAGTTTTCTGCTCTAGATATCAGTTAGTTTCTGCTTCGTCTCTCTGATTGAATTATTGTTTTACTTTTAGAAGAGAAAATAAGAATCAAAAAAAGGAAAAGAAAAAAAGGTCAGGATTTAATAATCAAGAGAAAACGAGTTAAAGCCCCATGAAAATTTTAGGTTTAAATTCACTACAGGCTTTTCTTTTTTTTTAATATGTCTTAGATTTCTGTGAAAGGTTGCCATATGGAGATAAAAGAGCAGATGAAATAAAAATAAATGAGACAAAACAATAAAACTGTCATTGTTTTCTTGACCTTTTTCAAGTGCATTCATCATAGAGTGTATGGTAAATTTAGTTAGAGCTTTGAAACTACTTCTTGCACTGAGTGGAATGATCTCCAGCATCCACTTACCAGCGGCCCTTTCTGGCAAGGTCAGGTAATAAGAGACCTCTCTCTGAACTGAAATTCTAAGTAACCAGTGACTCAAGACAGGGTTTGTTTACTCTTTATTTTTCACTCTCTGGCAGAGGCAACAGAGGCTAAGCCAATTTCTGTGCTATTGTTAGCTTTGTGTGAAGTTCACATGAAAACATGTAAAAAGAAGCCATGTTGCATTTCTCAGCTGTGTGGCAGAAAAGTCAGAGGAAAGAGCAGAAAGCAAGAAAGAATCTTCCTTTCTGAAGAAAGCACCCTTTGACTAGCTTCATCATTATAACAAAAGATTACAGTTCCTGTGTATTACAAGATGATATATATAATTAAGCTAAACATGTGCCCTATCTTTGTGATGCTCACTGCAGTTTCTAAACTGAATAGAGGCATATGCCTCTCTCTCCTTTAGGCAGGAGCTACCACAAGAAGCATGCTCTTTTCCTCTTGTTTTCCCAGAGCTGACTAATCCCAGTAATTGTACTTTGATTAAATATGAATTTTATTCTCAGATATCTTCCAGATTTGATTTTGTTAGTATTTCTGTTTCATTTAGCTTGTCTTTTAAACAGAAAGCATATTTACTTGCTATTGAATGTATAAGTTGTATCTTTTAGTGTGTCAAATCTGATTCTAGGTGTGAATTCAGAATTAACTGCTCCCTACATACAGAGGAGATTTTGAGGGCAATTAGGGGAAAGAGGTGTTATTTTATTTTATGTACAGACCTGCAAAAACATGTTTGAGACATCTGATAACAATACCCTTTTTTGCAAATGAAATAGCCTGAAACCTATGCAGCCAACATATATTTTATTATTTTCTGACAGATTCTAGCTACCTTCCAGCCTAGCTGGGCAGATGCCTTTTGTCTTTTAATATGATTTGAATGGCTTAATATAATGCTGTTTTCTTTTTTTTCCCATAAGAAAATCACTCTAAAATATGAAAATTTCAAAGAGGTACATTTCAATATGCAGCTCCTACCTTTGATCTATGCTGGATATTTTAAGGTTGAAAGTGTAAGCTAGAAATCTGCCAGGGGTTGCAGAGAAAGGAAGGCTGTTGATAAGAGTATTTTTGCATTCTGGAATTCTTTACAAAGTTTTGTCCTTAATTAAACTCACATAATTCTTGTTGTATTTCATTCATTGGAACCTTATGAGGTCACTCAAACAGTTCAGACTTATCACACATCGACAAGGACTTCTAACAATATCCCCATTAATTCAAATTACACTCACATACTGCATGCCTGTTGCAATATTTAGTAAGGTAGAAATTCCAAACTTTTCACTCATAATCTCTTTTGCTATTCATAAAGATTTTTCTTATTGGCACTGCCTTGCCTACGTTCTAACTAACCCTTCCAATAGGACTGAGCGCTTCAGGACCTGGCGCCTGCAGGAGATTGCTATTTGGCCTTCATTTATGATTAGCATAGATGGTTACACTTAATAGAAGAGCTTGAAGAGATAAATGCCATGACTGTGTGTGCTGCTACTTGTATTTATAAAGCAGTGAAAAGGAGGTAGAAATACCCAAGAGCCAGGGCATTGAACTTGGGGATTTAACACACAATCTGCGCTGCAGCAGCGCACAAGCTGGCTCACCTGTCTGCAAGCTCTGTCAGACCATGTGTCTGTGTGCTTCCCATGGCAAAGGGGAGTGGAAGGTGCAGAGAACCAAGGTGTGTTCTCACTACATAGATAATTTATAACAATAAAGTAATGGTGACTGACCTTTCTGATTTTGGGATCAAAAGTGCCTCATGACTGGCAGTCATTAGAAGAAACCTTCAGTATGTTATATCCACCTCTCTCTGAATACAAATTCATAGCTGCCCCAAAAAATCAATGCAGGTGCTTTGACTGTAACATACTCCACATTTATTTTACCCTTTTATGGAGAGAAAAGATCACCAGAGATAAATAGTGCTTCATTAATTATCTATGGATCAGAGTGTTCTGACAGATAATTAAACAAATTATGGCTTTATACTTTTGTGTTGCAAAGAGTCTGTGGTGTGATTTCAGCTAAGGAAACCCCATCTGAATCTTTCATGACTTCCTGTATTTCTAGCTGTCGTGTTGGAAGATGAAGGATGGATTGTTCATTCAAGCAAGCTTCTCCCATAGCACTTCCATACAAGTTACAGGAACTTTTTATAGATCTGTCTGCTCCTGCTCTTACATGACTCTGTGATAAATCACCCTTTGACTTCAGTTGCACAAGGGAAGATTTGATATTTTTAGCATTTTCAGATTGTTTTTACTGCCTGTAGGTGTCACAGGGATCTGCACTAGTGCAGAATCACCGTTCTTATCAATAAATAGGTTATTTAAAACAAGTGTGTGCTTTGGAGCAAGACTTGCCACAAAGTTGTGATCTGAAGCAGGTTTATTCTCTCCATTGTCATCAGCCACAGAATTCTAGATTAATAAGCTATTTATCTGATTATATTCAAATGTGAAAAAGTCACCTTTTCCGGGTAGCAATTCACTGAGTTTTCTGTGATTTCTTTTTAAGGCATAGGAATGGTGTATTAAATACAGCTGTCCAAATGGTCCTGGTGTAAATGAACTACAAGTAACAGCTCAGTACAAAACGATCTCATTTTTTGCTCTTTGGTCCTGTGTTTAGTCTCCATTAATATTTGCAGTAATTCAAAATGGGAACATGTAGAATCATATGACTGAAACAAAAGTCCCTGGACAACCATTTTCCCTCCAATTTTTCTGGTCAGTCTTTGTTACAGTTTGTTCTTTCTTAGCTATACTAGGTATATGAAATCAAATGGGGACTCTCATTTCAAAGATGAAGTCCTTGCTATGGTTATTGTATGCTATGCAGCAGTTGGTCATACTTCCTAATTTTGCTGTTTAGGATGGGAGAAAGAGTTATCACATCTTTTCCCCCTACCCTTCATGAGCTGCAATGTTTAACAACCTGCTTTATCTTGCTGTAATAAGTGGAAAATATCTCTTCAGACAGGATATGACTCACTGTGATGACCCTTGCATAAATACATAATACGGTAGCTAAAACACAGCCTGGCATTTATTTGTTTTGTTACCTTAAGTGACAATAGAATTTGTGACTTCCCAGATTTTTACCTCCTCTACTTTTAAAAAGCCCAGGTTCTTCTCTGCACTTTGCCTTCCACCAGCGCCAAGAGGCAGAGACTCCCTCAGAAAATGCATGGCCTCCACTGTGCTCTCTGCTGAAATTTTTTTACTACCACTCAATCCCTTAATTTTAGAAATTAAAGCTCTTGTTTATAGGGCAGAGGACTGTATAGCTAAGAGGACCCGCAGAATTCACTAGCAAGACAATGCTGAGGGTATTGTGTAAATGGCCTATGCCAGTGAAAGACATTGGTCAATAAGAGTAGCAGAACTGAAATGTTTTTGTCATTGATACAAATAATGATATATTATAAAGAAGTGGGTTTATTATAAAAGTCATTTCATTCACATGTGTCAGGAGGCAAGATAAAAGCTCTGTGATAAGGAGGCGTTTTCTTCTTATGTTGGAGTATGACTGAGTTGCTCTGAAGAATGAGGTTTTACAATATGTGTTCAGAGGTCAGGTACCAGACCATAGAGCCTAATGGTCTTAGTGTGACCCTCATCAAATAGCATGTGTTTGTGTTTGCAGAACAATGACTTGGGATTATGTGCACAGATTTGTCTTATTTGCATTTGAATTGGCAAGAGAAAGTCACATGCAGTCATTGCAGAATTGGGGGTATCAAAAAGGGCAAACATCTATTTCCATGACAGCCTGAGTAGTTATCCAATGAAATCAGAGTCCGGATATATGAACTATCGTGTCATTCAGATCTATCAAAAAAGACCTTATAAGGGATTTAGCAACAAATAAGTAAACTTCAAACTCTTGCAATAGCCGTAATGGTATAGAGGAGGTACACAGAGGAAATCAAACCTTTACACAAATGTCTCTGAGATCACTGTAGAAAAGGATATAGGTATTGTTTTTCAGGTTTAAAGTTCCTGCAGGAGTCATTTTCCTTAGGAGATTAAATCTGTAAATTCAAAGAGGCAGAGTCAATGGCCAGTTATTGAAGAACAAGAGTAAAATGATTAATAAGAGTAAAATTCTTGGCAATGTGTGCAGAAAGCTAAAACACTACAATATGCCTGTTCTTCTTCAAGTGATTTGATTTTGACCGGCTTGATGGACTTTATTTGACTGAGTTACTACAATAACACAGAGAGGTAGGGTTAGTAATTTGTTAGCCACAGCCACATGGGTGCTGGCCCTATTTTTCATCACTACATCTTTTAGTACTTAAGGGACTTATTCTGCACACATAACAGAAAAACCTAATTGTCTGACGTTTTGATGTAGTCTCAGCACTAGCATCTTCCAGAGCCTGTATTTTGAGACGTGATATCAAACCACACAGTGTTCTATATCCCATGGGCTGGAAGATACAATATTTGGAAGCACCCAGAGGTAACAGACATTTGCCAGCTGCCTCAATGCCACTGGCAAAATCCTAACAAAATCATTCTTTAATTGAAGAAGTGGTGAGATTGAGCAGCATCAAGCTGTTACATGCAAAGAAACAGATAACCCCCAGCTGAATTCCCTCCTGGGGCTTTGCAGCAGGAATGGTCCTCTATTCCATTAAACACTGAGTCAGGTCACCATGCATTATCCCCAGCTGGGCTGCCAAACTTTGCATTACAGACATGGAAAGAAGAGGGAGGTGGTGTGCAAGTGACAGCAGATTATGAAGCCTGATTCTACTGGAATTATTGGATCACCACAGTTTCCAAAATGGTAAGGATTTCTTCAAAGTGGTAACTCATAATTACTTTTCAGAAACTAATTCAAACAATAATCTTGTGTAAAGAAGACACTGAGTTATATTTTGCTAATGGCTGTGAGAAGTCACAAAAGAAAAGAAAAGGTGATACCCTTAACTGTACAACATTACTAAAATATTTGGACTGGTCAATTTCATGAAAACGTTAAATGATAACTGAAGTTGTTGCTATGTTTTTAGTTGAAACTCCTTTAGCTAAGTCCCTGCACTTTGAATCTATGTCATATCTCCCAGAAATCTCTTAGTTATGCAATATAATAATTTATCAAAATACAAACAAATTATTGGTCTATGTGGGCTTTTTTTTTTTTCTCTTTTTCTTAAATGCTTGTTTTTTTGAGAAATTGAAAATTAGTTATTTATAGTGTGACACAGTGGCAAGTCTTAGAGATTTTAAATAATAGTAATTCAAGAGAAATGGTGTCATTAAACAACAGAAGTTATGCCTTTTTGCAGTAGTCACCAGAAAACAACTAATAAAAGCTGTACCCCACATTTATGTGATAAAAGCAAGCAGAGGCAAACAAGGAATAGCATCTTGTTGAGAATCAACAGACTGTCTTCAATATGATAATCCAGTTACAAATATTCATCCAAGCTGTTAAAACATGTATTAGTGTAGCACAGTGGAGAAGTCTTGATTTTTGGATATCAGCAGTAAGTGATGGTGGTGAACATCGCTGCATCCAACCTTAATTTTGTTATCTTCACTTTTATAGATTCAAACAGGCCACAGCCTGACAATCAGGCCTCTAACTGGGATCTTATTTCACTGATTTATACAGGCCATGAGTGTGTACTTATTCTGACAGTTTTGGCAGGGTGGATATTAAAAGAGTGAACTGTTCTGTGAAGTATCCTTTTTTTCAGTTAGCTGTTACAAACATAGTAAGTGTAGTAAAGATACCTCTCCCCCAAATTAAAATCTAAGCTAAAAGTACAGAAAAAATAAAAGAGAAGGGAACACGAAAAAGAAGGAAAACTACTGATATATTAGTAATAATATACACACAGAATCACTGGAACACAGAATAATGTGTGTTGAAAGGGACATTGAACACACTGGAGTTCTCTGGTGCAAGCTGCTGCTCAAGGCAGAGTCAGATTAGATGGGGTTTTTCAGGCCTTGTTCAACTGAGTTTTGAATTCTTCCAAGGGTGGAGATTCTAGAATCTTTCTTGGTACATTTTCCAGTGTTTGACTTCCCATATGAGATGAGTGTCGGTTTGGGCTTTTTTCCCCTTACGTTGATATCTCTCTCATTGCAGTTTATGACTTTTGCCCCCTTTCCAATTGCTCCATACTCCTGAGAACGTGGCTCCAACTTATTCATATCATAGGTATGTGAGGTAGCTGAGGAACAATAAGACCTTTCCTTAGCACCCACTTTTTCAGGCTGAACGACCCTGATTCTCAGCCTGCTATTACATGTCTTTTGCTCTAACCCCCAGTCAGGTATTTTGGCCTTCCACAAGATACATTTCAGTATAGTATTTCATGCATATAAAACCAGGATTTTATGCATAGCTCATGTAGAATTAAAGCAGAATTGAAACTTGATCACTTAAAGAAATATGTTCAAACCCATTCAGCTTATTTCCAAACACACACAGATGCAATCACACATATAGTTTTACACACAGTGTAGGAGGTGTATTTTTTTACTGAAGTGCCTCTCTCCACTGACTTGCAGTGCCAGGGGCAGACACTACTACCAGTCCACCACACTGTTCTTGGCAATCGAGAATGCTTTGTGTAAAATTCCATCCCAGGAGATATTTCAGTCCTTTCTATTTACTTTTCATTCTCATACAAAGTACCAGAAAACTATTTTTAAAATAGTTATTTTCAGAACTAGATTGGTTTGTCATGGATAAGAATCTACAGATTCTTGGGCAGTGTGCAAAACTGTAAAAATCAAATTAGTATGTAATTTCTGACACATTTCTCCTTCTAGGTAAAGTTTGTGAAGTTCTTTACTGATGACTTCATAACTAATTTCTGAAAAATTTGTTTTGTGCTCAGAATACACCCTCCAAATGGCAGATTTGTGGGACAGAAAAGCAAAACATCACTTACAATTGTGACAGTGCTGTTACATATTCCAGTATGATTGTTTATATTTTCCTAATTTCCAATATAACCCTCTTTTTTTTTAAGCCTTTACTAAAAATGTCATCTAATGTCATCAAGGCTTCATTTCCCATGAAAGGTTCAACAAGATGATCTCTCAAAGTCCCTCCCCATCTGACCTGTTCTGTGGTTCTACAACACATTCTCAGATGTCTGTTCTATTACAGAGAAATGGCATTAGTTATAACTTCCACTTCTTTAACGCTGTCGTTGTTAACTCAGTAAAGGTTTTAACACTAAAAGTAGATCTTTATTAAATTGGGGGAAATTTGTCGTTGTACAATTTAAACGTAGTCCACAGAGAGTCAAAAATTTGATGGAGATTGGGGTTTCTATTTTTTTTTTTTTTACTGAAAGGCGCAATATCTGCATAACTGAGTTTTGGATTAAATGTTGGGTCTTCTAGATCTTAAAAAAAGAATTTGTGTTTTCACTAGTTTTTGTAAATCAAAATCCTTCCACTTGCCAGACTGTTTTGTGTCAGTTGAAGAATAATCTTTGCTTCCAAAATATCTGCGCTTGGAGCTGGAACTCAAGCTTTTCATTCCAGTCCTTTTTTAAAAGTCAGGTTTCATTGTTTATATAAGTATTTTAGACTCAGTTTCATGGCAAGCAAAAGCAAAAACACATGTTGACTTAGATTTAGAAACTAAAATATTTGTATTCAGAAATGCCAACATATTTTAGTTTTGGCAAATGTAAATAATATTCTCAAGAGGGTTATTTTTATTCTGCAGGAAGTAGATTCAACATTTGCCTAAAATAGATCAATGTAATATTAGTTATTCAATATTTTGAGCTTATTTAAATAATTTTTTTTTTAAACAAATACTAAAGTAATAAAGCGTAAGTTTTAAGACTATGGAACTGGAAGAGGAAAAAATAATCTGATGTTTTCTGGCGAGCATAGAAATGCTGTTTGGAAGGAATCTCCTGATATTGTTTAGTCTGGGCTCTCACTCAAAGCAAGACTACTACCAACACCTGTTTGGCTCAGCTTTTGTTTACTGTAGCCTAGGCCAACAAATCTTCAAAAAAAGAGGGGCAACCAGTTCCAGTGCTGCAGTGCCCTTCCTGGTATGGCTGAGGCCCTAAAGTGTGCCTTGGTAGCCCTTGTTGGAAATCTCTTTAATTTCTCCTCACCCAGTTCACGACCGGGCAAAATCAGTTCTGGACAGCTCTGCCTTATGCAGCTCAGCATCCCAGTGTAGCCCAGCACACCCTACCAACAAGAGGCTCCCAGAACTGAGCTGCATGAGAGGCTCAGGCTCCCCATAGCACCAAGTCTTTTTCATCATGCCTGGCAATTAAATTCTTGATGTCCCTGTCTCTAGTGGAAAAAACAACAACTTCCTTGGAAGTTAATGGTAAAGTTTAAGTATTTTAAAGTCTTTGCCCCTCTATAAATTTCAGTCAGTCATTTCACAGTGGGGTTTTTTTGTTCATTTGTTTGCTGTTTTTCTTCTTTTATTTTATGGTGGTTTTGGGGGTTTTTTTCTTCATACCACTGAATACCTTATTGGTATAAGAAACTGCAGAGAGTTTTCTCCCTTTCTTTTTTTACATTTCACTGAAAATCATATTTGAATAGCTTTTAACATGCTTAATCTAGCCATGGTGACTGCCATGAGTGAAACATATTTCAGTGGTCTGTGACTGCCAGGAATTGACTTCTTACACCAGCAGAAGTGAGAAAAGTCATAACACCTAAACTGAGCAGAACAGCTGAACAGAACAGATTTTAGATATCAAAATCCTTTTCTTCATTGCAATCCTATGTAGTTGAGCCTTGATCTTTAGCATTATTAATTTTGTGTTAGATAAATTAGATGTTCACACCTGCCAGTCAAAAATGGATCATGAGGGCTTATGAATGAGACCTGCTTGTTTACAGATATGAATAAAGAGTTCTTAATTTATCCCAGCTTGCTGAAAACCTTACTAGTGAAAAATAGAAAAGATAAATTTGAACTGTATTTGTTCCCAATTTTTGCTCATTGTGCATATAATGATCACATACCCCGGAGAAGCTTCCTATCAAATTTTTGTGAAGAATTAGTGCAGAGGGTATTTTACTGGGAATTTTCAACAGCAAATTTTAGTAAAGAGTCTCCTGAATTGGTCCACTGTCTTTATTTTTTCAACTTTTTTAAACTTGAAAATGTATAAAATGATGAACTGTTATTTCTTCAAAATAATAATAATTGCAATTAAGAAGCTGTATAAGTGTGTTTAGATCCTGTAAGGTGGCTTAAAAATATGTCAGATGAAAAGAGAAAAGTAGTACAATAAAACATTGTTTTTTCTTTTCAGTTTGGGCAAGAAATGCATAATGGCATTGATCCCAGTTCAGGATTATCACCTAAATTTAAGTGTCTAAATGGAAGTGTCTTCATGGGCATTGTGTGCTAGGTCCCTGTACAGAGATCTATTCAGAGCTGTCAGTGGAGCTTGCTCACTTATAACAATAAAGATACTTGGGCCAGATTTCAGTTACATAATGATTTCTACCGTGTAAGACACTTAAAATTTCTGTTGCTACCATTCAGGGCTCTCAGTCATAGCACAGATTCTGTGGAAAATCTGCACATTTTGGGAGAGGAGGCTGGAAACTTAAAATGTCCCTATGGTGTCTGAGGCATAGAAAAGCAAGGCTTAGATACTTGTTTTAACAATAGTATTGATCCTTACTTATGTGTCCCTTCCAATTTGAGACTTTCTGTGATGCAGTTGGTCAGTTAAATTCCACTGGTTTCATTAATAATGGGTGCAGGTCAAAGTTCTCTGATGTTTACTGCTGTTCAAAATTATGACTTCCCAGAAAGTTGTAGAAATCCCATAGTGTCTGGTTATGTGTGCCACTTGCACCTCCAAATGTCTCAAACAAAAATGATCAACTCTGTAGAGGAAATGTCAGTTTCAAGATCTCTCTTGTTCTGTAGATACCTATAATTATATGCATGCATTTACATTTCTTAAAAAAGAGTTGAATCTCATTCTTGGGGCTTTTGTTTTGTATTTTATCTTTGCTTTAATTCATCTTTTAACTTCAGGATGTGCATTAAATACACAAGTGGGGAGAGTGTAGCTATGTAGACAGTACTTTATCTAGATGAAGTGACTTCCTACATGAAGACATTACTTAGCATGAAAAATTAGTGAAGAAGTGCAATTTAAATCATAATAATACTTTTGTTTAATTACCTAGTTGCTCCTCCCAGTAGATATTACACTTAAAAAAACCCTAAATTAATTTGCTAATTAAAATCACATATTTTAAGCAAGTCAAATACTTGAAAGTTTAATGACTTCATTTTTCTCACATTACTCTTCAAGAGAATCAAACGGAGGGAGAGTTTAGGAGGGAGCCAACTTACATGCAGCATTTCCAACAGAGCCATTGAATTTTCTTCTGATATGACTTTTTATGCATTGCTAATTGCTTTGGAATGGCTTTGTGTTCAGGGTAAACGACCAATGGGATCTTCTTTTAATCTAAAGCAGTTTCCTGCCTCCTGAAAATGAATTTAAACTGTGAAGCTGTATAGGATTCAGGGTGGAGTACGGTTTCTTCTTCACATAATAGGGTGCCTACCAATTCTCTGCTCCATTCTTCAGTAAAAAAATAGGAAAGAGGGGGGCTTTGCTGTTCTGTGGTTGCAGACAACATCTAACAAAATAGAAAAAAGTGAAATATGACAATTATGGAACCCTATTACAATTCTAATGTGACAAAGATCAAACAGAATTTCAATTAGATCTAACCAGCCATTTTTGGCTTATCAGAATACACTAAGAGACAAAAAAAAAAAAAAAAAAATCTGAATATGTTTAGACTTAGGTAAAATGAGCTAGAACTGAATGATTTGGGTTGTATTTCTGCTACAAGATGAATATGTCATGTGGAGGTTGCCTATAAAAAAGACATACAGTTTGGTCATATAAACATTCAGCATTATTGGACAATAATTGTTAAATTAGCTGAACTTTGCAACCAGAGGTTTTAGGTTTGTGTGACAGTAGAAATTAAAAATTTGGATCTTGTATTTTATTACTGGTCCCAGCTCTACCACACAGTCTCCAGCTTTGCAAGCTACAGCTAGCATGGATAGATAAATTTATTAAAATTCCAGCTTCCTTGATTTTTCATTAGAAGCAGGGACCAGTTACATTTTTGCAAACTTTTTGTTTTCTAATGTATTATGCAAAACTGGAAGTGAGTTTGCCATATACAGCACATTTTAATACAATTTAAGATAAATAAATAATGTAAAATACTTTTTTTTCAAGAGCTTAACGTCCTAAAGACTGTGGAAATGGAAAGACTTATGAAGTTAAAGAACATCATATCATGTAGTAAAGAATCTGCAATAACTTTTTCTGGTTTTTTGGGGTGGGGGGCTGGAACTTGAAACTTTGAGCCTTTATTAAGGAGTTTTATATAGGACCAGAAAAAGGAGATGTCTTGAAAGACTGAGAAATCTCTCTTCCCTGGATGTAATAACCACTTCTAACCTGCCCAGTGACTCTAAGCCTGTCTATACATGCAGTAACAGTGATTTACACCTTTCTAAGTCACAAAGTTAAAGCCTCAAACCATCATGGTAAATAGGATAAAGTTAGGTTCTTGATCTACACCCCTCAAAGGGATAGGTGCCACAGCATATTGCACTGTGATGACTGGTGTGGCAAGCCATGGGTACAGCAGGACTGCAGAGGTGGCTTCTGTGAGAAGAGGCTGAGTTCCCATGGTCCCCACAGCCAGTTCCACCCAGCTCTAAAGATGAGAACATCAGTGATCCTGGTGGCCTCTTTGATATATTTAAGAAAGGGCATAAAACACTGTGCAGCAGCCATGAGAGAGAGGAGTGGTAAAAAAGTGATAGAAACAGCCTTGTAAATACCAAGGTCAGTGGAGGAGGAGATGGAGGAGTCTCTGCAGGTGCCAGAGCAGAGGTTCCCCTGCAGCCCATGCTGATGACCATGATGAAGTGGGTTGCTGTGCTGCAGCCCATGGAGGATCACGATACAGCAGATATCCACCCACAGTCCCTGGAGGCCTTCATGCCAAAGCAAGTGGACATTCCCTGAAAGAAAGCTGCAGCCCATAGGCAGCCCTTGCAGGAGTGGACAAACTTTTCACTTGATTTTTCTCCCTTGTTTTACACCTTATAATAATACCCAAGCTACCTCAAGAGCTATAAAAATACCAGTAAAACACCTTTATCTTGTTTTTCAGGTTCAGGTGTACTTGCCACCATCTCACTCTATTTTAAATTATTAAACTGGCCTTTCAGGAATTAAAGATCCTTTTTTCAAGCATCTATATTCTTCTTTCATCACCTCGGTAATTATGTTTTACACATATAATCTTTCATCTTTTGTCCTTTATATCATACTCTACTGGAGCCATATAGGTAATCTATGAGCCTGGATTTTTTACTAACTTCAGTAGGAGCTAAATATACTCCTCATATTATTCTACACAGAAATGGACACTAAAGAATAAAGAGAAAATAATAATGGTAAATTTTTGAATTGTGACCACCACAAAATAAAAACTGAATAGTCAGATATTACTTAAAGAGTTATATTTATGCATTGATATCATACTATTCTTTATATATCATTCAGACAGTGAGCAAAATGTCATTTTATTTCTAACAGCAAACAAAATTGAATGCACAGGTAATGTCATTCACAGCCTACCTTGGCTTTTGCACATCCAAGAGAATTTTTCAAAGTCATAAAAAAGTGACGAAAATGTGTATCAATATCCTTATGTGTGTGTGTGTATTAACAGGTGTATGGTATAAAACATTTAAAATTTTCATTTAAATAGTTAACAAGGGAAATGACATTTTATATGTGTTACATTAGTAAAACAATAATTAGGGTCAGATAATTTCTCTGAACTCATTCTTAAAAGAATAGTCACTACCTGTTGTTAAGTTGAATTTTAATAACCATGAGTTTGCTACAGCTCCATATTTTTTACAGTCCTTTGCAATGCTTAATGTTGAGATCAATATTAGTGATAATTGGACCTGTACTGATTTTTTGGTGTAAAAGCTGTACAAGGAACAGCTTTTACACCAGAATGTTTCCTATTCATAAACATCACTGGGTCCTTCTAATAGTCTTTTCTACTTATAATATGCATTTTCTTTCTTCATGTGAATTGTAGTAGCAAAATACCTTGTTATTACTGCTTAGAAGCAAATTCAGATCTATGTCTAATTGGTATCTATTATGTACTCTTACCTAAGTTAAGCAGGTTATTATAAAATTACCTGTGTTCCCACTGCACTGTAATATCATTTACAGACTCACTGGTCTCTCAAGACATAGAGAGCTCATCCAGAAATGATGAAGGAGGCTTATGGTATGATTTCCCATTAGTAATCAAAATTATTGATGTTTACTCTATTATAGCACAACACAGGTAATACACATATTCAGCCCAAGATATCTTTTTGGCATGAAAATATTACTTTATGAAATAATCTTTGTTTAAAATGCAAATGTTCAGATGCTACTCAGTATTTTTCTCCATAAACTAAGTTAAACACCAATTTTTTTCATAAGATGTAATTTTTAAAATATGAATATTTGAAGGCATAAAAGCTCTTCTGTCTTTGAGTAATCCAACAGATGAAAAATGAGTTTCTTAATCATACTGGCCCTTGTTATCAGCATAATGATTTACAGAATAAGAATAGCTCTCAATATCCCTGAATACTTGATGGAGTTTATGTGGAAGGAATAAAAATGCTTCATATCCTGTCATATACTTACTGTTTTCAGCTTGAGTCACCCAAACACTGTATTAAAATGACGTGCTTTACAAAGAAAATGTCTGATTAAAACATTGCAAATATTTGAAAGATCAACACCATAAGTTGTTTGCATCCATAAACACAGAATAATGTGATTTCCAACCGAACTCAGAAAACACTAAGTGACAGGAAAAATTGCAGTCTATAATGATAATCTTGCATAGAGTAATTTTAAAATATAATAATGTACAGGTAGTCAGGCTCTTGGTTTTCCTTTTCATTTAAAGAAACAACATTAAAAAAAACCTCTTAGGCAGTCTAGTATTTCAGTGTTTAAAAATTAAATGGTAAATTAATACATATAATTGCAACATTAGTTTTTCACAGGAAAAATGTTGGGGTTCCCATTGTAGTGCACAGCTGAAAGAGCTTCAGAGGCTCTCAAAGTAATCTGCACCTGATAAAATGAGCTCTTCTGCAGTAACAGGTGAGCACCATGTTGTTCCAGGAGTGTTGTAGTTCAACAGACGTGTCTTAAAATGATGGAAATATGATGGGATCACTCCCATGTGAACCACCAGGAAAGAACATAATCCAGTGACAAGCACCATACTTCACAAACTCTGTGTTTTCCTTGAATGACTTTACTTCAAATATTAATGAAATAACGTTCTTGGTCTGAAGTAGTGTATGAGGTCAAAGTGATTTTCAAGCAAGGGCTACAAGCCCAAGCATGTAAGGGATACATTAACTTTCACCCATATAGCTGTTTTATTTGTTGATTCTGCACAGGTTGCTCCGAGTCAACTTGAGTTGTTTCAATCTGTTGACACCACTGTCCAGTACAAATAGAACTGGTGGGCAAGTTTATTCTGAAATCACTCTAAAAAGCAATCAAACAAGTCAGCAGATAAACACCTATACATGTATCTCCATCTGTCTATGTCAGTGAATAGCAGTATTTTAGAAAATTTTATAACATACACAATTGTCACAGGAGGACGTGATACACAAAATGACCAAAATTCCTCAGTTTTTCATTATATTTCTCAAGGACTTAAGAACTTATGGTCGAGTTTGTTTTGGAGTTACATTTGCATTTGAAAACATTTCAACCAATAGGAATTTATTGGCCATTAGAAATAGATATGTTTTATGATTTGTAAAGAGTCACTTATTTCAAGAAAAATGAGTAATACTCAAATATTCTCCAAGGCTTCCATTGAAGTTGTGTTACTCTGTTTCTTTTGTGATATATACATTAAGTGGTCTTTTTTCTAACTACTGGAGAGTTACTTTGCTAGAAATCATTTGCTGAAGGTATCTGATGAAAAAGGACAGTAATACAATTTGCACTTTCATGCAAATTTAGGTCTTGTTCTTTCTCACCCCATTGAGTAATCCTTTCAGTGAATAAAATAAAAAAATTGAAATCTGCAACACAGAAAATAAACAGTTTTTTATTCTCAGAAAAACATGAATGACAGACAATAGGAGAAATTTTATGTACTAATTCATAGAATGAGGACTCATCAAGTGACCTTAAAACCCTCAATCTGTCAAAGGCATTCACACTGTTTAGTAAATCTATATAACGCCTTTTGTGAAATGAGAAATTCATCTATTATACATACTAGAGATAATTGCAAAGCTCCAGAGACTTTAATGAGATGGGAATAAAATCCCCAGTGAAACTTTTACACAGGTATGTTCATCTTTGCAGATCTCCATCTTCTCCTTTAGCATTTTCAACTAAACATTTAAGTGCTTTGTTTTTCTACAAATAAATATGTCTAGCTGAATTTATGTTTCAGGGGATTGGAGAGCATAGAGAATATGCTAGTCTAACCTGGAGGAAGAGAAAATTTTTATAGACTTTGCCTCAGTTGCAATACTAGCATTTATGTAAGATTTTGTGCTGCAATCATGCTGAAAATGTCCCACTGGATATAATTTGAGAACTCACAATATGTCTTTAATCCCGATTTTCAGAATGTTTTCTATATAACATTTTAGAAAATTTCTCCCCTTCTAATCCTGCTGTGCTTTACCCCATGCACTTTTTTACCATTCTTTTCTTCAGTCGCCCATAAAATTATGACAGTAGCTCTAATTTTTTGCAATTCAATTCTTGTTTGAGTCCATTAAAGTTTAATATATTCTAGCAATAGAAAATTAAGGAAAACCCTAATTTTTGTAAAATGTGAAGTGTCATAAAAGAGACTTGTTCTGGTAAGAATTCAGGAATGTATTTTTAACTTCTACAAACTTAATTCTCATAGCAGGATAGAGAATACTTTCCTAATTTACACATAAAAGGCAAGTGAAAGCACAGTCTGGGAAATGGCAAATCATTTCTCATTTCTAAGAACTACAGAAGCCTGCATTTAGATATGCAGGCACTCTGTGTGTCTTGCAAAATCAGTGACTGTGCAGGCATATGCAAGCATGACACAGGTTTTTGAGTCAGGGTTTGGTTTAATTTTATGCCTTTTTATATATTGAGTAGACAAAAGGCAATTTATAGAGCAAGAAATTAAATATCAGCAATGCAAGAAGTCGTAGGTTAGAAAAATCAGTGAATGAGAACATTCTTCCTGCAGTACCAACAGAGCTGTGTCCAGTAGTAAGAAGATTGCAAATTGAAGTACAAAATGTGAAGGCATGTAAAACACATAAGTTCATTTTAACTGAGGTCAGAAATGGGTTCTGAAAGGACTTACAGAGAAAATGCACTTTAATAACATAATATCTGAAACAGAAATTAATTGTATTACAAAACGAAGAAAGGCAAACATATTGAACCCTCCAGGCATGTCAAGTCTCTTGATTTATTCAGAATTGCAGGATGGTCTACTTGTTGGTGATGAAGATAAACACTCATTGCTCACATGCCAGGAGGACCCTTCCAAGAAAATCTTTTTGTACAATTCTTACACTGCCAAGATGGAAATGATGAATGAAAGTAAAAATTTGTTTGAAACACTGTAATTCTCTAGTATTTTGCCTAAAGAAATTTAGATTAATTCTAAAATTGACCATGTGTGACAAAATTAATGACCAGAAGGATATGGGTGAGTATTTTTTAATTTCTCCCAATAGCAGTTTTTTTAATTAACGTGGAAAAAGTTACAAAGACGCATAGCACAAAAACACTAAGAATTCCTAAAGAATCTGAACCAGATTCTCTTTCTCAGTAGTGTTGTTTGGCAATCACAATTCTGTCTTACAACTGCCAGGGCTTTGTAACTAAACTGAATGCTTTACAGAGGGAGAGGGCATTCATCTTGGGCTGCCCTCTGCATCCAGTGCAAGGCTTAGAAAGGGCTGGTGCAGCCTCCACAGCTCACAGTTCTTTATGGCCTTAGAAGGAAGCTCTTGTGGCACTTCAATCTGTCCAGCCAGCTTACAGTTAAGACACAGATGGTACTGACGGTGACTGCTGCCACCTCTTGGATATTCAGGCACTGGGAACACAGGATCTACAGGCTGACTCCTCATATGCAGGGTATTGGGGTTTGGTTCTGATTGGGTTTTGGGTTTGTTTGGTTGCTTTCTGTATTGCTATACAGGCAGTAATTTTGTAGTTTCCTTGGTAGAGAATATATATGATTTCAACAGTTCGCAGTTTGACTGTTTTCTTCAGTTTGGTAGCTCTCAGGTAGCCAATATCCACTATTCCTTCATATAAATTTTTTATTGATTCAATTTATGAAATTGAGACTGCTCTTACAGGAAATTTCTGAACAGAATGCTGCATTTCTTATCCTGTTCTAGATGTCTTCAAGCTTTTTCTTCTTGCTTTCAATATCATTTGGAGACAAGATGCAATCTCAAGTGACAGCCTGAAATGAAACACTATGGGGAGGAAACATAGGGGACTTTGCATCTCCTTTCTTCTCTTAAACATTCATCACACAGCGTCAAGGTGCAGGGTTGTCAGTGTATTTCTGGTTCTGCTGCTGATATTTCCTGGAAATTCTCCTAGTTCTGTCACTGTAGATACAGCCTTTGTCTAACAGTAACTTTAATTGACAATGCAAAGTTGAAGACAATAATGTCAGAGAAAAGGGGTGAAAATTGAAAGTTATTTCTGCCATAGAATTTTTGTATGTTTCCTGCATTCTGTCTGTAATTGCAATTGTCAAAATATTCTTTAACTGATTTCATGTACAGTCAGGACCTAATAAGCTGGGAGAAAGGAGAAAAGTGGGCAGTGTCTGATGGAAATTCTTCCATGAAGCATATGCACCAAGATGAACATTAATTATCAGCTCACACAAAACTGTTGTTTGCTGTCTTATGTAATTAATGAAGCAGTCTATTTAAAAAGGTGGAAGAGCAATTTATGTAGTGCTCAAAATTTTCAAGATTCTGGAGCTCTATGCTTGAAAGCAAACTCTGTGGAAGAAGCATACTGATTTCTTTAGGAATTGGTGAACAGTGATATTTATAAATGCTGAGAGGTTTGTGTTGTACATTACATGTTTTCTCATTGTGCCAATTGTTACTAAGTCAATGCATTATTCCTGAGTTATTTCTGTTTATACCCTCCCCAGTGGTATCTTGGTTCAGTGTGCTTCTGCTCAGCTGATCCATGCAGATCCCTTAATATTGCCAAGATTGATCTCATCTTTGTTCATAGTACATAGAAGGTTGTTAGCCATGTTCACGAGCTAAAGATACTAGAAATAAAGGTGAATCTATGTTTCATAGGTTCCTGGAATCAGATGCAGCAACATTAGAAGAAGGAATAACCCAGTGCATGAATGAAATCAGAGACCAGACAAAGCCTCACTGACTTCACTCACGGCAATGAGGAAGGATAAAGAGTAGTTAAAAGTTGTCACCCACGATAAGAGCTTCAGAGGTAGCATTAAAAATGCAACATCTGCCAATTCTGCATTAGATTTGCAGTGGGATATTGTAACATTAGCACATCTTTGAAAGGCTAAAAAGCATCCATGGACAGAAATGTACTTCTGTACTTTTGTTTACCTCCAAGTAGAATTTTATGGGGTTTTTTTCTGATCCCAAACATATTACCATCCTATATGCTGTTACTACTTTGGGGTTTTTTGTATTTCTTCTCCACACAGACTGTACATTGGTCCTATTCATAAGCTTAATAAAACTATCCATCTGTTAAGAAATGAAATTTGAGGAAAACATGGGATACCACTGAGGTTTGGGAGTATGTGCAGGGGTACTGAGGAAATTGTTGCCATGAACTTTTGAAGAAGATAAACTACTAAAAGTTTTTGTGCACACTGTTCATGGCTAGGTAGATTTTAAACTTCTTTTTTGTTTTTCCAGGATAGTTTTATACACACTCCATATTAAAATTTAATCTAAATGCTCAGTATTTGTAATTTTTTAGTTTATATTGAATGTCCCATGCACAGTGCCTTTGGAGCAATCATAATTCCCAGTAACATGAGCTGGAGATTCTTCTTTTAATATCATGGATGATTCAGGCACAGAAGGAACTATGCAAGCTGGAGATTTTACAGGTGTGAGCGAATAAGGGAGGATATTACAGAGGGAGACTTCATCCTTTATCTAAGTCTTTAATCCAGTGGTCACTCAGCAACTGAATCCTGACATTCTGATGTGTCAGCAGCTGAATGCTGACACACCTCAGAATGATAAAATTGGTTATGTTTTTACAGAAACTCATACCTCTGGATAATATCAGTATCAGGAATTTTGTAAGGAAGAAGCAGAGATTACAGCTGTGTGTGGATAGCCTACATATTTGTCATCAGGTGGTAAAGAATGTTCAAGAAACCAAAGCTATGCTTAGTTATGCTCATGGAAGTAAGCTATCCATTACCAGCTGTGGACAGAGCAATAGCATCATTCTCTACAGATTTTTACTCTTCTTGAGCTCAGTTCATGGGTGAGGCCCCACAGTCACTGTGCTCAGTGGAAAGAATTAGCATTCAATGACTTCAGCAGCTGGGTTTTCAGTTGGTATATTTAATAAAATTGAATGGATTTAGATTCAACAAATCTCTCTTTCTACTCTTGTCTCTTGGGGCAGCACAGTCAGCCCTGCCTAAATTCAGGGAACCACTGATTAGATCAAATCAACGTTAGTGGGGAAAGGAAGAAAGAAAAGGAGCTCAAGTATAATCTAGGGAGCTGGGAAGTTGATACTATTTTTAAATCTTATTTAAAAAATCTAAGGCATATGTAAATTTGAGATAACACACCTCCTTGGTCCCAATGCCTCGAAGGAATTTACTTCAGTAATTCATATCTAATTCCATAATTATTAAGCTGGATAATGTATTTTCAATATTTAATAGCACAAATGCTTAGGTGTTTTCAAAGTAATCTTTAATTTTGGCATTCAAAAGCAAAACCTTGATAAAAATCCCTTTATGTGTTTCCTGTTCTGTTTAGTGATAACTGAATCAGGTTTCCTTTTTACTTTTCAGTGTTTCAGTACTTTTGGCCACCTGTCAGCCGACCAAAATTAAAAACACAGGCTGATTAAATGGCTCTCTGTGGTGCTGTTCAGGCAGCTTCATTAGTGTTTCAGCTTATGGCCACTGAGTGAGCCCCACTGCTGTAACTTCTGACAGTTTATGGAAGCCGATTTGAAGGCACAGGATGTGGGGTAAGCAATTTTGCACAGTTGCAAAGTTTTGATTGCATGAATTATACATGAAGTCCATTACTGTCGGTGCTCACTGGTGGTAACAGCACTCTGAAGGTGTAAAACAGCTTTTTTCTTTGAAACAAGTAAAACCCAACTAACCAAATACAAGCCACATAAAAGAGGAAAATACAGAAGAAGAATAACAACAAAAAAATCCCAAACATTCTTTATTTGTCTATCCAATCACCAGATTATACGAAAAATAGCTGAGAGCCTTCCAGCTCATTTTGCTGGTGTTCAGGTATGTTGAGAAAAAAGGTGTCAGGAAGGCAAAAGGTGATGGAGAAATAAACCTTCAAGGCTATGGCTGTAGATTATTGCACACATAAAGGATTTCTCCAGCATGAACACAGCAAGCATCTCTGAAAGCTCTCAATGTCATTTTGCCAAAGATGTCTCCTCTTTTCACTAGATGTCTGTCTGCTCTGTCAGATGTAGTGCTTTATTAAAGCTTTGGGGTTTCTTTTATTTTCCTTTTCCTTCTCTCTATGTATCTTTTCAGATGACAGGAAAGTAGTTTAAAAAAGCAAAAAGATGAGAGATAGAGCAAAACTCACTCTAATTTCCAGTATTCCCATTTTGCTCAGATGACTTACTACCTCCTTGCTATTTTTTCATTTTGTACTAAAAGGAAAATCTACATTTTAGTGAAGATTTGGTATTACATGTTACAAAAATACTTCTTGGTATACTTCTATACAAAAGCCTTTAACCCTTCCCCTTGTACTACCTGAAAAAATTAATTTATCTGTGTCAGAGTATTCAGTAATATAGCAAAACCTGTGTGCACCAACACTTGCACAGATGCTCCCATTGGCATCAGTGGGAAAATTGTACCCAGAAAAACTAAGGAAGAGTACAACCTGTGAGTACCTATCTAGAAAAGAGGCCAAACTGATCAGGCACTGCAAGTTCTATCAGTTTCACACAGAGAGGATGTGTGTTTCCTCTTCCTCTAGCATTAGCCTGAATAAGTAAAGCTGCACATGTCATACCATGGATTGTACTTACACTTGCTTCCACTGTAAATTAAAGCAGTTTCCTCTTTCAAGGATTCTTAGTACTCATTCCACATGCCTAACGTGCCCTTTCTTTCTGAGGCTAGATGTAGAGCAGTGCTCATGACTATTCATTGCAATGTCTTGGCAAGACATTCACAGCCTTAACATGTCAAAAAACAAATGTTCATGGGGTAATACTTGTACCTTGAAGTACTTCTGTTAAGAAAAAAGACACTGGCAAATTAGTGAAAGGCAAACTGCCTAATCCCTCAAAGCTTTTTTCTGGATTCCTAAAAACACAGGGTATTGGCTTTCTCCACATGCTCAAAATTTCTTATAATGTGCCATGTGAGACCCAGTTCCACACCTTATCAACTAAAGGGTCTTCTGTACTGTAATACTTGTATACAATTTCAGTTATGAACCTTCTGAATTAATATAGCTGTGGGTTTTCCTGGGGAAGAGTATTCATCTCTGATGCGATTGCTTTGCTCGGGTGACTCTGAGGAGCCATGTATTTCTCATCCATGATGCTGTGCCCTTCCACAGTCACCAATACCAGACATTTGTACTGCCCTTGTACTGTCACATTACCAGGCAGTGCTAACCTGATCTACATTAGGCATAGGCACACAATCACATTTCATAGACAGAATACATAATGTGGACTATCCCTCAAAGTATTTTGTCTCCCTGATTTTATACATACTTTACATCACATATAACTTGTCAGAAAATACACATATATTTTTTGAAGAAAGCTGAAAAAAAAATGCAAGCTTGTCTCATTCTGCAATAGACTGTCTCTGCAGCATTTCTGAATCCATGATAAGAGACCTGTGTCCATATTTACTATTTATTATATTACTGAACCATGGTCTTGAGCAGATCCATAAGCAGCCACTTATATACTAAAATTTGCAAAAATTGTGCCAAGAAAATACTTTCTCTTTAAGAAAAAACAACCTTTCTGTATTTTCTCACACTGGGAATGGATTTCTATCATTCTTACCCCTGACATTTTCCCTATCTATTCAACAGTAAACCTATCAGCATATTTTTATCTAGTATTTTCATCTTGAGATTTTAATGTCAAATATTTTATTTTTATATCAAAGTTCTGTAGAAAATTAGATGCAACCATAAACAAAATGGGTTGTGTCTGAAGCAACAGCTTCTCCTTAACTACAAGGTATAATTTTGAGCAGGCAATGACAAAAATACCAAGGCAAAGTCCTGTTTCTGCAGCGAGTATGCATGTTTGGAAGCTAACAGCATAGTTTATGTGGTAACAAACCACCTCCCTACCCTTCCACCAGGTAATTCTGCAAATCTCGTTCATAATAGTAGATTGGACTATAATGAGATCAATCACAACTAACCTATTCAATATGACTACATTTTATAAGCAACAATATTCCTCCTGTAAATCTGACCAGAATCAGCTGTTCACTTCCTGGGGGCATTGATGTTGATCTCTCTTTGTTTTCCTTGTCTTTCCCTCCTCCCCTCTACTCTTTTATCCCTTATATGACCAAATTCTATTGTAAACCCTGCAGGGCAAACAGTCTCTATCAAAACTTGTCTCTGTTGCAAACTTACTTACTCCAAACGGGGAAGCAGAGTGTGTGATATCCCTCTGCCTTGGGTTTGCACAGCAAGCTTTTGTAGCAGGGGAGCAACAGGGCTGGCTTCTGTGAGGAGCTGGAGAAGCTTCCCCCATGTCCAACAAAGCTAATTCCAACCAGCTCCAAGACAGACCCACTGCAGGAAGAGGCCAGGCCCATCAGTGAGAGTGGTAGTGCCTCTGGAATAAAAGATTTAAGAAGTGTATAGGGGGGTGAATCTGGGCTATAGAATCTGCAGCCAGACAGAGGGGTACTTACCTGCAAGTTTAGTTTCAAATACATTTGATATATGAGCATGAAATATGCAATTCCTCTCTCTCTGATATTAAGAATCTGCCTTCCTCAGAAGCCCAGGCTGACAAGAGACTTTGACACCTGATGACCTGGAGACCTGATACATAAAACTTCCTCTGTGTCTTAATGATGCAAGGCATCCATACCTTTTTTTGGATCGTGCTGACTTGGACCACGCTGCATCCTCTAACAGGTTGCATTATGAACTTCTCAGTGTTTGGGTTGTTTTGCAATGTGTAGAAACACTCATTAAAAATGATATCACTGACCTAAGGTTGCAGGCAGTTAATATTTTCTGTAAAAATAGGTGTAGATATAAAGGATGGTGTAAGGATAAGAGAAGGAGATCAGTTAAAGGGGATGAATCAGAGAATCAAACCAACTTGTTCAGTCTATAAACCTCACCAAACAAAATCTGTAATTATTGCAATATTGACCTTAACTCAGGGAAATAGGAAGAAGAAGTATACCTGCACAGTATGTGAACCAAATCACTTTGGACATCTCTAGTGAGCAGGAAACAAAGATATGACCATTTCATGGAATTATGGATGGGCATATGTATATTTTTCTGCATATTTTGCTTTGAAGTAGGGATGAAAAATCTTTTTGCTTTTCATTTCTGAAAGACTTAATGTCCATTTCTAGACCCAAAAACTTCTTTTATCTGCTTTCTATGAGTATTTCTAATTGTATACACACAATATTTTAAAAGATTATCTTAGTTTAACTGTGAGGAAATTGATGCTAGTTTTCCACTGCCAGGGGTCATAGTCTCAGCACCTGCTATGACTTTCATGGGACTCTATTTAATCAATGGCAGTTCAACAGGACTCCCAAGTTCATTCCTCAGAGTTCCTTACACAGTCAGTAAGTAAGAGTAATTTACCCACACTGTACTCTCATAGAGCTTGGTCCATCCCTGGTGGAAGACTGATGAATTTAATATGGTTCCTGTTAGCCCTTGCCTTCAGCCTGTCTAAGTCTCTGAACAGAAGACCTGCCTTCAAAAATATAGATTGGTCTTTCATCATTGGTCTTCTGACTTGACAAAAGAGGGTATTTCTTAGCCTGCTCCAGGTCACTGGTAAAGACATTAAACAAGGCTAACAGGTCCTAGAAAAGGATTCTGAGGAATTACACTTGTAACTTGCTGCTAGGAGATTGTAAACTCTTAACTACTACCCCCTAAGTCCCACAATCCAGAACATTTTCCACTCATTTTGCCATAAATTCATCTATGTTAACATGTCCAAGTCTGTTGACAAGGATGTTAGAGGAGACTATGTTGAAAACCTCATTAAAGTCAAAATAATTTCCCTGTCTGTGACTAAGGGAAAGTCAACATTCCTCTTCCTCTCTAGATCCAGTAGTTTTATTCTGCAAACTATAAAACACAACCTGTTAAATGTCAGTCCAGGTTAGTTTTTCAAGTCAGTTTCTTCATGCAATCCAAAATTGCTTCCAAGAAGAGTTCTCTGTGATTTTCACAGTAACTGAAGTGAGGCTGAGAAGCTCATAGTTATTTCAATTTTCCTCAGACTGCTTGAAGATGGTTAAAGTATTTGTCTCCTACTGCTTCTTTCCCAGTACTTTTGTGCACAGCACACTTAATCCCATGAATTAGTGTGAAGCAAACTCTCTGAAAAAATCCCTGACTCCAACTCTCACATGCTGCTGGTTGCTTCTCTCTTTCTGCAACCTTGCCTCCACAGAGAGAGGCCCAGGAGACCTTGTTGGTGAAAATCAATGAAGGCATTGAGTACCTCATCCTCATCTTGTATTCACTGTCACTACGTCTCTCAGCTCCTTCAGCAGGGGGTCAACCTTTTCATTGCTTGTTTATTTACTGCCAGTGCAGTCACAAAAACTCTTCTTGTTACCCTGGACATCCCTTGCCAAGTTCAACCTGAGCTTTTACTTTTCCATCAGCATTCCTGTGTGACCAGGCAATGTTTCTGTATTCCTCCATTATACCCTCTCCTTGCTTCTATTTCCTGTATATATGTTTTTGGTTTGGTTTTTGGTTTGTTTTTTTTTGTTTGTTTGTTTGTTTGTTTGTTTTGGTTAATCATGCCTGTTCTCAAAGGTCTGACAGTACTCTTAAGCTCTTCTACCCTTCAGAGCTGCATCTCACAGTATCCTTTCTACCACTTCTTAATAAGTCAAAGTCTGTTCTAGTGAAATTCAGGGTCTGTACCCTGCTTCCTGCCTTCCTCGCTTCCCTCAGGATTTTGAACTCCCCTGTGTTATATACATTATGTTGCCACAAACAAGAAGAGGATAAGGTCAGAGCAGAGAACTACATGCAGAACTAGCTGCAAAACACTCAGTTTTATACCTATTTTGCAAAAATGCTAGTCCAAGGTTAGTAAAGTAGGTGAAGAATTGAAACCATTTACTTTGGTATAAGGATATTTTTGTCACTGGGATTCTTTTACCCAGAGTAGCTGAAGCAAGTGTTCAAAGTTTGTTATATAAGCCTAAAGTGATGAAAAGATGACACAATCGTGAAACCACAGCATGTTCCCTTCTTCATAATGTTCTTTTAATCATTGCTCACATCTTGTGCTTAAATGTCATCTTGTCTGTTAATCTAAAATTTATTAAGGATATTCAGGTCCTCTAATCATCTTTTCTTGTGAAGATTATTGAACTTAACCTTAGAGGATGTTCCTCCCTGGGAAGCATGGATCACAGATACATAATAGCATCAACAAATTATATATGAAAGGTGCATATGAGATCATTGGGAGTGTCAATATTGACTTTTCTCCAGGCTGTAATGGATGAGTCATACCTGATCTAATGATTTTTATTGTAATTCTAACCACCACATAAGTAAGAGGTGGAAAAATTAAAATGCTAGACAGATGTAACCTTTACTGATAAAATATATGTATTATTAACTTTATGACATGCAGTTTTCTTCAAAGGTCCTTGGAAGCTGCTAATAATGTTGAAAGAAGTGATGGATAACAGCCCATAACATTTTTTCACTGAATTTTCACAAAGTGATAGAAAAAATTCCATAGGATTAATTCAAATTACTAATAAGTATCATTTTAATATTAGTTCTTTTCTGCCTCAGCTGTTTTTCCTTTGCGTCAGGAAACATCTGTATCTTCTCAGCTGCATAATTTTTTAATTTGCTGGATGCCTTTTATTGATTAGTATCTACTACATGGTGGGGGGGGAGGGGTTTGGGGGGCAATGGTCTTGTCTGTATTTTTTCAGAATGATTTTTCTCAATCAGTGTTACTTCTCCCTCACCAGACAGTCATCTCATCCCTTGAAATTACATATAATGGTCCTCTTTCTATCCATAATCCAGAAATTGATCATTTTCAGGTAGATTGTTTTAGCTACATGGAGTTCTATTAACTCTGACAGGGTTCTACAGAGACCCAGCAATCTAGCCACACTCTATCTATCTTGGACTGAAGTTTCTTTCAGTTTCTAACTAACCTTTACCTCAGGGTTTTTTTGGTGAAAACCAGGAATGAAAAATTCTCTTTTTTCTCTGCTATTTTCCACAGTTATTCTTGCAAAGTTAGACCTCCTACCTCAACACATATATGTGCTGTCTGTTTATACATGAACATTTTTTTTATCTCAACAGCCTTTTTTCTCCCTTCATTAATTTACTTCAATATTTTGTCTAATGAGTTGCTCAAATTTATTGCTCTTTGACACAGTCCAGGTTCCTAAGGAGGACAAATTTACCAAAGTTAAAATTAATGTGAGAGGTAAAACCACAAGTATATGAGTGATATAATATAGACTTTCTGGAAAGCAATAATAAATAACTTCAATTAAATTTTAAATTTTTATTCTCACAAACGAGCCAAAAATTACCAATATCTCAGGTAATCATCTTCATGTCTTCTCAATTCCTAGACTTCTCTTAAAAGCAATGGAGCTCCAACATGCAAAGTCTGAAGGACTCTATAGAGAAATTCAGTTGTACCACAATAAATTCAGCCAGATTTGGATCTGCTCCTGACAATGGAAAGCAAATGTCTCTAACAACAAACACTTAGAACATTTTCTGGTATTAATTTGCATTAAACTTGGGGTGGTTAATGGGGTGGTTTAGCTATTAAAATCGTACAGGTACCATTACAGTAGAAAATTTGTACTTTAAAACACAGGACACTTAACTGGCATGAATACATGGCAGTCTCTTCCAGGTGACTTCAGAGCCTAGAATCAGTCTAGGCAGTTTTAATTAAGTAGTATGAGTGGAGCATTAGGAGATGCTTGTCAGAATACGAGCTTTGAATGTACTAACAAATCCTCTCGTGACTATAATTCAATCTTAGATGTCTAATCCATGCACAGTTACTTCCAAGTATGCAGTTATTACACCTGAAGAGCTTAAGTTCTCCTTTTTGTTCAGTTCTATATAACGTTCAAAGTATATATATGGACAAGGAATGCCAGCTGACCCAGACTTTCTCTCTTCTATCTTAGGAAAAATGTAATGTGCAGGTACACTCCTTTTCATGGACAGCCACGATCAGATGGTTGGCTGCTCTATCAGGTAATTATGTACATGAGAGTCTTACTTGCTTAAAAAAAGAATTCTTAAATGCCCCACATTATGTTGATTTATTCTTGGAAACTACAATGACAGACTGTTCTACTTCCAAATGACTATGAATTTTTTACTTCCCGTACATTTACATCCCAGCTGTTAAATGACAGTATTTGATATTCATTACTGACCTGTTGTCTTTCATTGGTGAGGTATGGTGCTCATGGCCTAGCAAACTAATCAGAGAAATCTTGTTTATCTGCTGAATAAATGTCCTGCCTGTCTCTCTCTTCCCCACTTGCTCTAGTCAGAAAATACTAACAAGATACAGATCCAGAAGAACAAGCCTTGCTTTCCAGCAAAGATTGCAATAGCATTTAGATGAGCTTTTGAAATCTTTTGAAACTTAGCAAACAAAGCTTAGTTACACTTATAAAGTTATAGGATGTGTTTAAGACTCCCGGATTGTAAAACCTGCACATTATTAATCACCCTGAAATTCAGCAATAAGGAGGTAGTGAACCATTCTTATCATCAGTTATGAACAGTGTTTATGTGCTGTCTAATTATGAGACATAATAACATTACCATGTAAATCAAAAGTCCATAATACTAATGAAAAATCCCAAAACTTATAAATAATAATTAGAAATTTAATTAATAATAGAATGTAACTATTAATATTATTCACATTTGTATGTGTAATAAGTTAAAAGCTTTAGAGTATATATATATATATATATATGGTAGCTGTAGTGGATGACAAACATTAGGCTAACAAACACAGCCATTCAAAAAGCTATGCTATATCTAGGGATATTTGCCATTTCATTTCTTTTCTTTGTTGTTTCTACTGAAGCCAGTTCTGAAATGAAATATTTACAAATTAATTTCAATTGCCTCAAGACCAAAAGTTGGATGTTTAGAATTTATTTTAATGTTCAATAGAAAAAAAACCCATGAAGTCTAACACAGAAAAGACATACGGATATCAAATTTCAGTTCAACATCACGTCTACTCAAAGTAAAACTCTGTAAATTCAAACACAGTCATCTTGAATTTAACATGGGAAGATCTTACTTTCAATTAAGCCTAAACACATTTATAATCAGTTCTAATTAGTCCTGTTCTTCTAAATATCATCTGCAATTATAAAATAAACCTACTCATGGAGATTCATTAAATCTTGGGATTTTTGAACCTGAGCTTCAATGATCTTCATTTAAGCAGCCTCCCACCATCTGATATAACTTTCTGCCCTGTTCCTTGAGATTCCTTGGCACACATAACTATGATGGGAATATTTCAACAATTTTTCCATCTTTCTCAGCTTCTGCTAGAAACACACAGGAACTAATTGCTCAGTCTCTACACTGGAAAGAGATGGAAGGAAAAGGATCATACATCCCTTCCATCTACCACTGTCCTTATGTAGAAAGACTGATTTTTGCAAGTGATTTCATTTTTCCAGATAGTTGTGTAGATGCATGTCCACTGATATTTCTGGAGTAGCAGAGGAGCATCCAAATGAAGGTGGAGGTGCACCTTTAGAGGTGCCGTGGTTCAAGCCCTTGTGCAAATACACATTCCGGGCACTATCTTCCCTGCTCTCCTACTACAAGACTTTGCTAGACTTCTGTGTGTCAGAAGACAGCTGGAGCAGGCCTTGTGTATGAGGCACGACAATCTGGAAGCCCAGGGTGACTCTAGCTCAGTCTGTACTCTCACCAGTTGGCATCATTCTCACCGGGTCTGAACACAGTAGACAGATTGAGTTGCTGCTAACAGTTTATTATCAGCCTCCAGCACAGTAATGAATCAGCTCCAGGGTACATCCAGGAGACATGGCCAAATACATGACTTGAAACCAAGCTGCTAATTAGGTCTGAGGTCATTCTGGGGAAACAAAGTCAGAAAAAGGAATGAAGACAGGTACACCTAAAGCAAAGAGTACTGGTCCCACTGCTCATGCCTGAAGAACAACATTAATAACTAGAAAGTAGTTGCATTTTCTGCCCCAGGTTGCAATATTTTTAGCCACCCCATTGTCCACCCACCTTACTGTTCTCAGTCCCAGATCTCACCACATGGCTACCAAGAAATTATAGATACACTTTCAAAGGCCTTCCTAGATTCAATGTACAAAATCCACTGATCACCTCTGTTCCACAGGGGGATTATTCTAATCACAAAAGGCAATTTGATAGTAACGCAAAACCTGTCCTTGGTAAAGTTATGCTGGCTCTTTCCAGCTATCTCCTTATCCTCATATTCAGAAAAAGGTCCCCTCAGTATCCATCAGTTTGTGGAACACAAAGTACAACCTTTGCTCAAAAACCCTCTAAAAAATTCTGACTTCTCCTTATGAGAACATTCCAGGTTCTTTCTGAGATAAAATGGCAATACCTCACTTCACAAAATGTGACTTTTCCTAAGAGATCCTTCAGAGTTTCATTCTGGTCACAGATTTGAAATGAGTTGAAGAACATAAAGAGCAGGTGGCATTAATGAAAGATTTCTTAAAAAATAAATTAGAACCCATTCATCCGATCTAAAAACAATAACCTTTCTTCTCTGGGGCAATGAGTGTGGATGATATTATCCAGTAACTATGAATGTCTAAAACCTGCTAACTCTTCCCTCATACACTTTTAGAGTATTTTCCATATGCGTTTTCAATTGCAGTTAGGGGAAGGAGGTGATTGCTGCTGTCTACAGCGCTGCTGTCCTATAGAGTCTCAGTACAGTTAAACACTGAGTGCCTGGCTATGCAGTAGAACAAGGAGATGAAGAGTCTGAATTTGGAGGGCCATAGGAAAGGGGGAGAATAATTTAAAAAGAAAAAAAGGAAAAAGAAGGAAAAAAAAAAAAAGTGGTTCTCCTTCACAGAGTGACCTTGTTTTAATGTTCTCCACTCCATTCACCCTCCATAGCTGATCAGCCAATTCCATTTCTCATTATAATTAGGCAGCATCTTGCCAGTTCAATCAGGCTCAATTACTTAGGCCTCATTAGTGACTGACATACTATAATAAGTGCATCTTTGAATGAGCAAGGTCAGATAAAGAAAGTAGAGTATGCAGCCAGCAAACACATTTATAGACCATGACAATACAATGCTTTCGATGCTGAATAACTTTGCATTCCCCCTTTTTAAGGAGGCATGAAGATAATGAAGCTAAAAGTAACCTTGCTTAGCTTGCAAGTTCCTGCAAGTTCCTATCAACTCTGCAGCTGAACAGTAGTGATAAGAGGTAAATCTTCCAACAGCTCTGGAAAAACTTTGGGGCTGTTAGCAAGTTTGAGTTTCAGGTTCTGGAGAATGGCAGCTTGTCTGATGCTTCAGAGCAGCATAAGAACTTCAAAAATGAACAGGAAGAAACTGGACATTGAGGCTCCAGTGCTACAAATCTTTCTGTATTAGTAACAGCAGCAAATGGTTCTACTTGTAAAATATGGTGGAAAGTAAAAGGAACTGACTGGTTTCTGCATAAATGAATATTCTAGATTTTAAGATAATGATTAAAGTGTGCTTGAAGATACTACTGTTGTTTATAAGTTTATTGAAAAGTAACCTTCAGAGATTAAATGTATCCTAAGTTAAATATGCATTTTTTAGACACACACACACGCACACACATACACACGTATGTATAATATTAAAGGCACGACATTAAAGAGAAAAAGGCACATTCATTAACTAGAAATTAGAGTTTCTTCAAACAAGAAAGTGGTGGTCTTCCACTGTTTCCCACTATGAATGGTGAAGAAATATATCCACATTACGTACAGATGATGTCTGAAAGGTTTATACAATTTTTCTCTCACTTCGATTGCAAGGAGCAGGGAACATAAATTATGAGTCTATTGGTGTGTCCCAGCTATATATCCTTTTAGGCCTGATCAAAGCCCTTACTTCTAATGGAGGTGATGGAATCACACCTGTTCCTATTCCATAATTAGGCACAAATGAAAGTATAGTTTTACATGGCGAGACATTCCTTTTTATCTAACTTGCTTCATCACGCAAGTCTATTGTTTCACCACTTGGTCATGCTCATTATTTAGCAGACAGTGTTAATCCTAATTTTTTTTTTCCACTCCAGAGCACATAAATAGAGCTTGCTTGAATGTTGTTTTATCCACAGTATGATACCTGGAGATATAATTCAGCTTTCCTTTTGCTGAGAAGATAGTACTCTGAAAGCAGATACAAATTATGATTGTTATGGTGCCTGTGTTTATTTTTATTCTGAATTATTTTCTCAGAATTCTGTGATGTACCTTACTCTGGGTGATCACAAAATTACCAATAAAGGATCCACCAGTTTTCTGGGATATTCTCTTTTAAATTCTGGTAAACTTTGTTTCAAATGTCACCTATATTTTTTGTTACATTTTTGTATTTTGCATTAATGTATCTACTTCTCCTCCAGTCATAATATTTAAAAGGTATATGAAAAATGCTCCAAGTCCACACAGAAAATTCTGTAATATATTATGCATTATAAAAATAAAGTAATGTCTCCAGTGTAGTGATCGGTATGCATCCAAAAGTACAGGATTTGATTATCCTAACAGTTATATTATGAGTCATTATTATCTAGTTCCCTTTTATTAATCTACACAATATTTGAGTAAATTATAACCAGAGGTATTTAATTTCATAACTGGAAGTGTGCTTTGTGAAGTGTTTCTTTCATATATTCTTATCTAATCTCCTAGATATTTATTTATTTTCCTAGGCAAATATTGACTAACAGTCAAATATTAAAAAATAAAAATAACAGCTTTCCACTCTTACTTTCCTCTCTACTTGAAGACTAATCAACTGAATGATTTTTTATGTTTCTGAAAACTTCACTGAGTAAAAGTGAATTAAAGATGAGAATTTCATGAGTGAAAAGTGATTCAGATTGTGGTTATTCTCATCTTTTGAAGAAGTGAATTCTCCAGCTTTGGCTGGGATCTTAAACAATTTCTTTAGATATTCATGAGATAAAGAGACTAGAGGAGGATCTCACACCTCCATATAGTGTTATTGTATTTCTCCTTTAACAGGTTTTGGTCAAAGACAAAATGTGACATATGCATACACGTGTATGTGACATATACATATGTGCTATTCTGCACAATATTCTGGACCAGTGGGTTGTTTCTGCAAAGGCTGCTGGAGCAGGCATTACAAATCACAACAGTTTATATTCCCAACACAAAGTTTGCCACCTCCTTGAAAAGAAATGCAGCTATTTACATGAACAGGAGAAAACCCCAACCAAAATATGTAGAAAGCAAAGTTTTCCTCTACATTTTCTACTACTGGAGAGAGAATAAGAAAGAAATTTGTGACAAGTATTAGATGTGTCATTAAAGAAACTCCTCAGAAATGTTCACTAGTTCAGACAGAGCTCAATGGGGATATAGCAAAATATCTTAGAGGAATGGAATTATGAAGGCAATGTTTTGGTGGGTATAGAAGCACAGTAACTCATAACAACTCTCATGGATCCATGCAAACCATTTTTGGGGATTCTTGTGTAAAGCCAGTCACATCCGGAATGGTACAAAAAAAAAGTGTAACCAGCAGGTCAGGGGAGGTGATTGTCCCCCTCTACTCCATTCTTACAAGACCCCCTCTGGAGTGCTGTGTCCAACTCTGGGCCACAGCACAAAAAATACATGGACCTCTTGGAGAGAATCCAGAGAAGGTCACAAAGATGATCAGAGGTCTGAAGCACCTCTCTTACAAAGACAGGTGAGCAAGCTGAAGTTGTTCAGCCTAGAAAAGAGAAGGCTTCTGGGAGACTTTATTGTCTTTCAATATGTAAAAGGAGCTAATAAGAAAAAGAAAAAAAGACTTTACCTAGGCCTGCAGAGACAGGACAAGGGACAATAATTTTAAATTGAAACAGGGTAGATTTAGACATTGCAACAAGTTGTTCAGAGAAGCCGTGCATGTCCCATCTCAGGAAGTATTCAAGACCAGGTGGGATGAGGATTTGAGCAAGCTGATATAGTGAAAGACGTCCCAGCTCAGGACAGAGGCATTGGACTGGATGATGTCTAAAGCTCCCTTCCAACCCACACCATTCTATGATTCCAAGATTCCTTACTCAGTGCGACCTCTTCCAAACAAGGTGCATGAGTTTGGTGGTCATGTGCTGTTTCACTGTTTTACAAAGGGCTCTCTCTGTACCGTGTTCCGGTCTAAAACTCTCTAAAAAGCACTCAGAAATTTGGCAAGGGATGTATCATAATTATTACTTTCTTTATTCTTTTTCTCAAATATTCTTGAGTGTCTTGCATGAAAACAGGGAAAGCATCACCTGTGTCTAGCAATAAAATTGATAGAAATTAAGGTAATTTTCTCATAAACTAATATTGCAATTTTTTTACCAGTCTATGAACATGTGAATGGAAAAGTAAGATTGCAGTAACCCTGAAGCAGAACACAGAAACAGCCAAAAACAAATGATCTCAGTGTACATTTCAAATTGTCAAAAAATTGTTAGTTTATATATAGAAAGACCAACATTTAGAAGTGACAAACATGGGCCACTCTTATCCATTGCACATTACCACTTTAGAGATGCAGCTAGCTTGCTTTTTTCAGATGTGGATTACTTTCAGGATTCACAGCTTTCTGAAACTGTGGCAGTGTGATTTACAGGGACTAACATGCTCATGTCTCCAAAACCCTTCCAGATCATTAAATTCTACTTATCAAAGGAGGCATCAAGAATTCATGTTTGGAAAATTTCTGCATGCCCTTTATTATCTCTAATTGCTCAGGTAAAACAGAGGTCAAATTCATGGGCTCTGAACTGTTGTCATCAATGATTATATTCGTCTGGTGTAAATGAGATGGGTACCTAGAAATGGGGCATTCGATACACCCTGAATTTTATGAAAAGAAAGGTAATAGGTGAATGTATACTGGTGAATTGCTTTATGAAGATAATTCACAGTTCTTTAGAGAAGGGTTGCTTCACTCTTGGAATGGAAGTCCAGGTTTGCAAGGCAATGTATAGTTCAGGAAAATTGTGGGAGGGATGAAATTTATCTGCCCTTATTTGCATTGTGATTTTCTTCCGTATCAAAGCCCACTCACAGTTACATTTTACATCAGTTTTTACCATACCTGCCTGGGTCTCTTTATTTTATAATTGCTCCCCAATGCTATTGATTTACTTCTCCTATACACTGAATGTTATGCGGGTACCAGATGAAATTTGAGATTCTAGATGAAGTGAATTTAGTAGCTTTAGCTACTCAATCCCCAGCCAACAGCAGATAAAAACATATGCAACACTGCTCAGTTGACACAATTTCTTTCATCTGTGCTGAGGAAATTCACTGGAACACATCCAACACTGACAGTAAATTGATTTGCACCCTTGAGATGCTGGCTACTCCTGTCAGAATTGAGTTTGTTGACAGATGGCAGACAGTGTGGAGAAACTTTCTGTGGAATTGCTTATAAATGTTACCCAGAAATGGGTAAAAAATCAAAGAGGGGTATGGTGATGGAAAAAAGGCTGAATAACTGGATTTATTACAATCTCAGATTTCTTCACTTTCTGATAAAGTTTCTGCTTGTCCAAATAGAAAAATGTTACAACCCTTTTTTGAGTTACTTATTACTTTTCTCTTTTACAGTGTGGCTCTGGAACTTTTCTTAAATGCAGAAATTAAAAATACGTCTGACATACAGATATTGGAGTATGCATTAGTCTGAAAAAGGGCATTTTGTACACTTAAAGCATTAATCTTTTAAAAAATTGGAAATGTTACTGTAGGAACGCGTATCTAAGATAACATCTAAACAATAGACATTGAACTTTTTACTTCTGATTTTAAAATTAGGTTCCCAGATTTTGTGCAAGATCTTTCCTCTCAATGTAACTAGAGATAATTTATTTTACTTACTTTATATTAAGAGCCTGAAGATTAATGTACCAAATTTCTTATATACCTATGACATAGCTACCATGTTTCATGCTCACACACAGATTCTGTAATTTAAGAGATAGTCTTAAAAGTGTCAAGGACAAAATTATTACAAAACAGTGTTTCCTACCTAATTTTTCCTGTTAGAAATATAAGAAAAGTTATCAGACCACTTAATTTCCACATAGTTCTACTGACACCAAATTAAATCCCCTAACCCATTATTAAGTTTATTTTAGATTTCAACTAGAGAAATCACACAGTAAAAGCAAGGTGTTAAATGACAAGCAAATGTGACAATTGTGAGGGACTATGAAATATTCTGCCAACACTTGGGAGAATAACATGAATTATAGTCAGCTGGCTTTATTTTACTTACATTGATGGCTAATCATGATTTGAAAAGAAATATCCATACCTCACCCACTTGCCTCTCAAATAAATTTTGTGGTTTCAAAAAGGTTGAACCAAGCTTGGACACTTCAAGAGGGGAACAGCCAGGAACCTAAGCAAAGAAAATGTATTGGTAAGAGACAAATAAGGGGCAAGGAAGATAAAGGAAAAGAAATAAGGATAAGAATGAAAGAGCAAAGGAATAATGAGATATGACAGCCATGAGAGAGGCTTGTCTATCCTCTTAGCTGTAATAATGTTGACAATAATTCATATATGCAACTAATGGCTTTGTTAAGTACTAAGTTCTAGGGACAGATGGAATGGAAGGGCAAGAGTGAAACCTTTGAATTAGAGATCATATAATGCATATATATATTTTTTTCATATGGACTCATATATACACACACATATATAAATAGATTCTGATGAACTACTCTCAGCCCCCTAATTTGTTTGTGTTAATGTAGATGGAAATCATACAGGGAAATACGTTGGCGAGACCAACTACTCTGCCTCCTGGACAGTTCTCCTGACAGCTAGCTGCCTCAACAGTAGACTGCCAATCTTTCCAGGACATCTGATTTCCCAGCTGTTCACCTGGTGAGCTGCTGGCCTCCCGGGCTCTCCAACTGGCTGCTCTGCAAGCTCTCCAGCTGGGGTGGGGGTTACCTGATATTACAGAAACCAAGCTCTTTTGCTGGAGTCTGCACTGGCTGGGGTCTGGAAGAATATTTGCTCTGAAAGCTGAAATGTTCCCAGTGTTTTGGCAGCCTGGACAATATCTACATTTCACTGTTCTCAAAACAGTATCTATCAAAATTTGCAGTGTCACAATGAAAATCCTAGTTTTGTTGTTTCTGCCATGCTGATTTTTCTTTAAAAAGTGCTAAAGTTTGTTCCAAATCAGGATGAAGGAAAAAAGAAAACATCCTGGACTTCTTGTCAGAAAGTAATACCATTTCTTTACCATGTCAGTGGTGAAAAGAGATCTTAATTTCAGAGAACAGAGCAAATCAAAAGCATACTGAGAAAATTCTTCATTAAGACAATTCAATTTTTATTCTAAATGGATTTAATTCCAGAAGACATTTTACAATATTAAAAAAAGGAATTTTTTTATAACAAAATCTTAAAATCATTGTCTCCTTATGTGAAATTAGCACAAAGTAGCCCTAAAAATCCCAAATCTATAAGAAAGAGGTATAAAACTGCCCTTGAAGATCATCTTTTAAGTCTTTTCTTGGGAATGTGACAAGGATAGATGTTTATTAAGATGCATCTCTTAGTTTTTGGGTCATTTGCTGTTTTAGATCAGTGTCTGACTCTGCCTGGGAGTCACACCGGGCACCTCTCCTGCTGCCAAAACAATTCAGTATGTACTTGGAGGGGGTGAGATCACTAAATGCTGAATTAGGTCATACTTTCTTCAGAACTTTAAGTTTTGCAGAGTGATAGCTCATATTAATTTCTGACCAGAGAGGGCAGCTGCATATGAAGAAAAACACTACTGAAATTTTTAAGTGTTACTCTTTCAACATAAACACAAATTAATGTGCTATTTTCTCACACTTCTTAACTTCTGTTTTCTCAGTGTTCCAGTAGATCCCTTTCCAAGTGATTTCAATACCTGGTATCCCAAAACAACAAAAGTGGGTTGGGTACTACTTGTGTGTGTCAGGTTGCATATTTGAATATATTCATTAAGGCCATTTTTGTTTAATGTCATTATCAATGCTCTGGAGGAAGGGATCAAGTGTACACTAAATCACTTTGAGGATGGCACAAAGTTGGGTGGGAGCATGGATCTGCTGAAGAGCAGGAAGGCTCTGCAGAGGGATCTGGACCAGCTTGGTGGGTTGAGGCCATGAGGTTCAGCAAGGCCAAGTGACAGGTCCTGCACTTGGGTTTAACAACCCCAAACAGTCCTACAGGCTGGGGAAGAGTGGCTGGAAAACTGCCCAGAGGAAAAGGACCTGGGGGTGCTGGTCAAGAAGGTCTGGGTATGAGCCACTGTGTGCCCAGGTGGCCAAGAAGGACAATGGCACCATGGCCTGTATCAAAATTCCTGTTAACAGCAGGACCAGGGAAGTGTTTCTCCCTTTGAACTGGGCACCACACCTCAAATCTTGTGTCCAGTTCTGGGGCCCTCACTACAGGAACGACACTGAGGTGCTGCAGAAAGTCCTGAGAAGGACAATGGAGCTGGTGGAGGGTTTGGAGCACAAGTCTTATAAAGACTCTTGCTCTCTACAACTACCTGATCACTCTATGTATGTTCCTTCTTCTTTCAGAGGGAACAGAAAGGCATTAAGGGCTTCCTTGCAAACAGTAGTAGATGCTTATCCATGGCTAGGCAACAGAATTCTGCTAAAACACTATTTATCAAAATTCTTATATCATACATTTTCTTCTTTCCTCCTATTCTATCTGAATCCTTAAAACATTATGTTTGGGCTGGTCAGATCACTAACATATTCTGTCAAAGCTGCATTTCCTCTTGTAAGACCATGGTATGATACGTTATGGTCCTATGTTCCCAAAAATTTATTTACAGAAATTAAACTGAAAATTCCCATATGATTTCACAAATAATTAAGTGTAATAAAAGTGATAATTAATAAGATATGAGAAAGGGATGGAATTTGTCATAATGGCTACAATTGAACTTACACTTCACTGTGGGAAGGACTTTTCCCAGTTATATTTTGACTTCTGTTGTTCTCTGCCCTCATAAAAGAGAGATGTTTCCCAAAAGCAAACGATGCACACAGCTTAACTATTAATGATATGAATGTATTCTGTTTGAGTTTTTTCAATGATACAATTTTTACAAACACTAAAGCCAACAAGCAAGGCATGAAATCCTTAGTGTTAAAGGAAGATTATGTAGTCAAAAGTTGTGATATGTATTTACAGTCAGTACATTTCAACAACATCAAGAAAGCATTGATCACAAACCAGGTAGTTAATCTACTCAGATTTTGAAACTCATAGTAAAAAGTTAGCCAAGTTTCAGCAGCTTTGGGATGCTAATGCTCAGCTTGAAGCAAAGCTTCAATGACCTCAGCGCTATGTTTATTAATGGACTAATAAGGAGAGTATCAGTTTGCACTGTGCTGTGTGTTTCAGAATGTTAGAAAAGGCACTTGCTTTCATGGCGGGAGAAAAGCTGGCCTTGTAAATAAAGCACAGCGTTTTCATCCATCTCTGCAATGCAGGTCCCTACTGAAAGGTCTGGAGTGTCTTGTGTGAGCACAAGCAGATGTTCCACAGCAGCACAGTACAGCTGACCAAATATCTGTGATGACAGCTTTCTGTGAAATGCAGTTCCCTTAAGGCTCGGTGTGTACACACACACACACACACACACACACACACATATATATATATATATATGAAAATATTTTAAATGGTTGAATTGATAGCTTGCAAAATGCTGTATACAAGTCTTGACCGTGTCATTTTCCAAGCTTAAATGTAGTTTGATATCTACAAGGACAGGAAAGGGTTTTCACTCAGCCAACATAGGCACCAGGATGCACAAACTGTGATTTCAGGAGGTGAGTTGTTGAGGTATTTGTGCATGAGTGCTTCAGAAAGAGTTCTTTGCGGAAAATTGTCTCGGACTTTTTTCTGATTAAGAATAGCTTTTCTCATTTTCTTCATGAATATACATGCATGCTTCATTTTAATAACATGTCTCTGTGAGTACTTGGGAAACAATTTTTTTTATTTATTACAACTCCTGAGTATTTCAGTCCTGAGTTGAAAAAGTAACAGGCAGAGAAACAATTTACTCTGTAACAATTTACATTTAAATTCATTTACAGCAAATGCCCTTTGTGTGAGCAAGAGGTTTCTATAACTGGTGACATTCTATTGTACAAAACCACACAGCAAGTAGCTGCCTCATGATATCCAATCTGAGTTGTAGGCAGTAGTTATGAATATTCATTAATTCCTCTGCCTATTCGAAATACCATTTTACAGGGTACCAGGTAGCTGCAGTATCTACCCCAGTCCCAGGAAGCTGATAAGAGCAAGCATTTTGCTGAACTGGGAATCATGATATCAGTATTAAAATCAGGGCAATGTATGGTACAATATTATATCCCTTTAATTGCACAGGGAGGAAAAAGAATTTTCATTAAAGCCAGTAAGTGTTTTGGATACTGAGAACACTAAACAACCTTCAAGTATTCCAGTTTAACTTTCCCTTTTTCTCACGGGTTGCATGGTGTGGAGACATGCAATGATTACTTTTACTATCATTTCCTTAATGTTTTAAAAAGTATGGTAATTAAAATGTTTCTGTATAGCAAATATTTTGGTCAACAGGAGCAGCATTTCCATTTCTTTTAGCTTTCCTATGACTTCTCTTGTGACTGAATGTGTGTGTGTGTGTGTGTGTGTGTATGTGTGTTCATTTTTCCTCCTGCATAACAGTACATTGTTTTTAATCACAGAACACAGAGGGGAAGGGGAAGCTGTGGAATTGATTTTTTGGGCAGAAGAAGAAAACCTGAAGGAACAACCAAGAAACAAATGAAAATGTAATGAGACTACAGAAAACATGGTTGTGGTTGGAACTGCTGGGGGAGAAAAAAGTGGGCTTGTGTAGATTGATTCTGTGTAATGAACTGTGGAGGGTTCTGAGGAAAGTAAGAGAGTGAAGGAATGCCAGATGAGAGTCAGAAAAGGAACACGGAACAGACAAGGACAGAAAACTGAAAGAAAATGGGAAAAAAGGGCTGGGAGAAAGCCAATATAACCTTGATAAATGGCAGGAACCTCATTGCATTGTTCTGGCTGTGGGGAACATTGCTCAGAAGTCGAGAATGACTTTGGAAGCAGGAGCTATCAAAAAAAAAAAAAAAATCCAGCTAAAAAACAATGGACTTTCACAAAAATTTAAACTAGAAAACATAGACTGTTTTTTACTTTGCTCACCTTTGCTCATTGAACTTTGTGAGAATTAACTAATTACAGCAAATCTCTGTTAATACAGAGAACTGTCAATCCATATGTTTTTTTCTCTTGGAGAAGGCAAATTCATCATTTTTCAAACTGGTTATATGACATTTTGAAGACACAGAGTACTGTATGAGCAGTGATAGGTTTACAGCAATTTCCATAGTATCCCACAAGCCCATATTTTCTAGAAATGGAATTCTTCTAAACATCACCATACATTCTAAAAAGATTTTTTCCTTACCCTGTGCATAAAATTTTAAAAAATGAAAAATGCTGAAATGCTTACATTTAGTTGGGAATGTTTTTAATGCTACAGTTTTCACAAGGTCCTGATTATATATTCTCACTGAATTTCTATGCTGTTGGGCTTTTCTAATTCCTTACATGTACACTTCATACTGCACTGAACACTAAACAGAATTACACTAGAAAAATCATAGCTTTAGGTCCATCGATGTGGCTTGTTGGGATTCTTTACTTGACAGTTTGATTATTGTGCACTATTTGTTCATGGAAAAAAATGTTTTACATGTGACAGCTGGAGATGCCTCTGTAAAATGTTTTTGATTAGAAAATGGAAAGTGAAAAGGGTCGGGAGAAATTGCATGGAGGACCAAAATCCTAATTGCTGAAGTTTTGGCTATAAAGAATAATATTGCCTGCTGTATGGCAAATATAATTTTCTAAGACCATTTACCCAGTCATTTCCATTTGGTGACTTCTCTTATATTTTAATTATTCACTCTATATTATACAACATTAGTTTAAGAGTCTTTTGATGATCTATCCCAAGGAACAAACATTCCAAAGTGAGTGTTAATATATACAATCTGTATATGAAAATATAGTAAGGCATTTTTTGTCCTATTTTTATATGACAGCAAGCTACAGATTTTAATGTGAAAATCAGAAGTGAAGCAGGATTTCATGTAGGCATTGGGCCAAAACAGAACTGTGAAAATTTAAACTCTTGTGTAGGCTGCAAGATTACTTTCTTGCCTTGATGGTGTGATTTTTGGACTTGATGTTTCTGATCACTGTTACCACAATCTTTATTTCAAGAGAGAATAAATTTATTAAGATAGTGTTTTCTCTAACATTCTTATCATTTTTAAGGTTTATTGTGTTAATAGAATACTATACAGAGATATTGACTTGCAGAAAGTTCAGATTTACCTTTGTCCTTTCATGATTTTTCGTGGTTTTTTTAACATTTTCTTCCCTTCTGTTCTGGGAAATACTTTTTCAGGTCAACTGTCAGTCACATGTAGGTCATCACTAGAAAATAGAAACAAAAATTCAACCACAATGAACACCATGATTTTGCTAGAAACTTGAAAAGCTATAAAAATTTCATAATACTACCTGGCAGTAATTACATCTTACCTTGTCAGATCTTTGCATAAAAATTAGTGTTCTGGTGATTATTTACTTATGTATAGAATTCCACTGAAGTATACTATTAAGAAAGAGCAATGATTAAGGGATACAAGGAAAAGCACAATCTTACAATCCTTATTTATCCTTTCTATTACAATGATGAACTCTGCATCTGTTAGTCCTATGTATAATCTTGCTTTTTAACTGAATATGTAGATAAGACTCTAAGTGAAAAGCTGTGCCACGAACCCAAAAAGTTAGTGTCTCTTTTGGAGATACTGCTTAAACAAACAAAATTAGCACAAAACCGTTATTTAAGTGTAGCACATATTTACAAGCTCAATAATTGTTAAAACATTCATTAGGAAAAAAAACCCAATCACATTCAAGTACAATATCGTATAAACCAGTTGCATGATTAAGTGTGTGCGAAATAGAAGCAGAAAACTATTAGCAGAAATTCTCACTAGTAAAGATAACGTGCAGAATTCGTTATAGTCTCACATGGACTACCAGCAGGTGATGCCTATGGCCATGTAGGTTTACTTTTCTGTCTGACAGCAAGAGAACATAATCCAGCTTTGAGGTGATCTTTTGACTGTCTCTTACATCTCCAGATCTGAAGCTTGACCTGTGCCCCATGCCCCATCATCAGCTTTTATGAGAGCCAGAATCCCTGGGTTTGCAGAAAAACTGAATTAAATCTTTTTTTTTTTTTTTTTTGCCTTTTGGTGTTCTTGGACATTGCTACATTAGGCACCAAATTGTTTCTTTTCTTTATTTTCTTGCTGATAAGCTTAACTGATGCACAGTGGGGCAGCACTCTGTGCAAGGTAAAGACAATGTTTTTTCTGCACCTTAGTGGTGTGTACAAAGGGTTTCAAGGCAAATAGCAGAAAACTGCATTCATTCATTCATTCATTCCTGCACAACAGAGTATGAGCATTCATGGCAGGTGCAGACATTTTTCAATATATGATTGAAGAGAAACCCCACAGGCAAAGAATATATTCCCAGCTGGCTGAGTACAGAGACCTGAGAGTGATAGGTGCTACAAAAGGTGTTACGAGTGATAAACAGAACAAGCCAGGACTCTTACAGAGAGAATAATTACAAAATATTCATGAGCAGTTATTTTCTACTATGGTGCCCAGTTGTAGAGTAGTCACTCAAGGCTATTCATTGTCTACTGAACATCTTCAGAATTCAGGAACCTTCACTGGCTGGCAGGGTTTTTCCTATTGCCTAGGAGGGCTTACCCTTTTGCTTCTTGCAATCAATCTCTTTAACTTAGGCACTGTGCAATGATATGCCCGTGCTTCCAAAAGCATATGTTTATTCAGTAGCTATCAAGAAAATCCTATGGGTCAGATTCTGCTGTCCTTCTCCTTGAGGTTTTAGATTGATAAACTGACTAACATAAATAAACAGGTCTAGCAGAACAGTGCCTAACTGATAACAGAGAGGCTAATTAAGAACAAGAGCAAAACACAAGGAGAGAGAGACAATATATTTCAATAAAGTCTTCAGCAAATAAATAAGGCAGAAAACCTTTTCCTGCAAGAGGATCCAGCTATATCAGAGTTACCACCTGTTTCATGACACAGAGTACCCAGTACCTACTGGTGAAATCATGAAGGGAAGGCATCAACCACTTAAACAAAGAAAAATAGAATCAGATCAGACTGTTATGACGATAAACACCTTCAGAAAACTTTAGTCTGAAGTGCAATTCAACAAAACCATCTTGCAGAGAACCTCTGTATTGACAAGGTCTGTTGTGGTGTAAGAGTGAATAGAAACATGTTCAGACATTTTAAAACTTCAGTTTTAAAACTTCCCACTTCTCCTACAGGAGAATGTCAGTTTCCTGCAAGTGCAATACCCTGAGGATGTCAGTTTAGCTGTCATTACACTGATGAACTCAGTTGAGCACACCCAGGCCTATCCACTTGAGTACCCACTCCTGTGAGCTAACACCCCACATGGCCAATGAAGATTATCAACAGGAGGGAAGAGAATCATGTCTGCCTCCACCTTAATCTGTAGATGTGGCAGGAGGAAGAGAGAGCAACATTGGGATCATGACTGCTCTCCAGTTCCTGTGGCATGGTCTACAATTTGCTAAGGGATGGATTTTTGTCAAAGATGTAATTTTTCAGTGATACCTGATCTGATGTGACTTATAAGTTACATGATGGCTCCAGTCCTGCTGAGTCTGACAGCAGGCTCCTCATGGTGCAGCTCAGGAGACTTCCTGCTGCAATACTACAAAATTAGCAGCTGATAGAGGTTTTATCTCAGACAAAGAGATGTGGTGCTGCTCAGGAACTGAAGCAGTTCACATGAAGCAATATATGAGAAAATAATTCTTCCTAGAACTGGGAGTGTGGAAGCATCAAGAAACAAATTCAGGTCAATTTGAAAAGCAGTTTCATCTGCTTTGTAAGAAACTTTATATTACCTAAGGTATTCCAGTACTTATTAGTTCAGAGAAAAGAGAATTGACTTCAATACATACTGTGCTAATAACACACTCTTAGTTGTGTTGCTCTATAGATGTGTTTGAATGACACCCCTGACCCCATCAAGATAAGCTCTAGCACACCCACAAGAGAGTGTTTGACTGGTCTACAAAATATATCATTTTGCACCTAATCATCTCTAATATTTCATGCTTACTATGGTATGAAGCAGCTGGAAGACTTAAACCTCAAAATAAGGGAAAGGATATGAGGATATTCCAATATGAAACAAAACAAGATTATCAAGCTCTTTTTTTACCTATGATTACTGATTCACTGGAGTTTTTGTACTGTCATCCATGATGGATACAGTTAATCTTTGCTGTTTTGTATTTATATTGCAGGTTGTCATTTCTGCCATTAATCATAAACATAACTGTAATAGAGACAGAAATGTCTTTTCCCAGACATTTAATTCTGAAATACAATTATCCAGACTTCCTGCTGTTAATGGCATAGAATTCTAATTACTTCAAAATGAAGCCATTATTCATAAACTTCAGGCTTGTAACACACATGTTTACAGTAGATGGAAAACACTGTAGAATTCATCATTGTGGAGCTCTTATTTGCCACAGGCTTATTTAACTACTGTGTTTCTTAGTGCTGCCTTTGTCCTATCCCATTGAGGAATGATAAAGTACTCAACTCCCTGTTTACATAGAAAGTCCTCCTTCACAGACAATGGGCATTCAAATTTTCTGCCTGTAAATAAACTACAGCTGTGCTTCTCTGTTGTAGGAAGTCACTTGAATTTGGAAATGGCAGTAATTTAATTAGCAGTCACTATTTCACAGTCATATAATTCTAACAGTGGTTAATGTATAATGAAAATGGAAAATACATAGGGCAATGCATGAGGTTAACAGAGAAAAATGTTGAACTGAGTATTTTCCCAAATTTTCAGAGAAATTGTAAATGCTCAAATTTGGAAAGCAAATATCACTACTAGCATGTAAAGAGGTAAAAGAGATGCAGAAGGTACAAGAATATACCAAAAGCAAGGAACATAGCTCACATGCAAATATATTTGGACTATGAAGTTTTGCAATAAATGATTATTCAAGTGGAATAGAAATTATAAAAAAAATAAAAAGACACCCATCCCTAGACACGTCCTATAAAACAATAGAGAACAGAGAAAATATTGAAGACTACAGCTTTTATGTCCTGGGATAGAAAGGTCACAATGCCCTTGCAGAGGTTCAACAAGACCTGATATGAAGATGGAAACAAGGTAAGACAGGCAGGCAGGTACCCATTTTAACAAAGTTAGATAAGGCAGGAGGGAAAATTCACCTTCTAAAAGTGTCAACCTAAGTAACTGTTGAGAAAGTCCAGTTGAGTTGACCAGACACTTAGTTTAAAATACTGATGTGAACCTTATATTCTCTGTCAATGTGGAATTTAAACCACCCATAGCTACCATAGTGCACCAGAGCCTCTCAATTAATGCCAGACATGAGCTGGCTCTCAAGACCTTAAGAGTTGTGAATTATTTCCTCCACTGTATCTCCACAACAGGAGGAGGCAGTGGTCTCATAAGCCATATTTAGTTCTCAAAATCTGAGAATAAAAGACTTATTTTTGTTAAGTGTACTATGCTTGCAAAATGTCTAATTGTACACATTGGAATGTGAGTCCATTTGTTGCATTTAATCTTTATCCTTGCTGTGTCCTAGTCATACCTGACACACCATGAATGATAGGCACATATTAGTGTTGATTTTACCTTATTTCTCCTAGCTTCACACTCTTCTCTTGTTTTTCATTATGAAAGGTCACTATTTCAACTTAATATTAACAGAAATGACTAAAAGATGTTGACTACTCATGCACTGACAGAAATGAGAAACAATGGCTAAATAACAAGTAAAAGGCAGTGAAGGTAGGTATGGGATCTTCATTTTACCTTATTTTAGTGCCTCCCTTTTATACCCTGCAAAACTTGAAAGGCTCTTAATCGATAAATTGTGGGGGATTTATTTTTCCCCAACATTTGTGCTTGTTTTTCATTTTCATAGCTAACCAGGAGTTTCAGTACTGTGCAGAGTGACAGGCATTTAGAGAATATTGCAAAGGAAGCTGAGAACTGTGATTAGGTCAGCTTCCACCTTCCCTGAAATTCATGTGCAGATTGATTTGGGAAAAAGTTTTTAGAACCATTATGTTAATGTCATAACATTCATTTAATTCCCGTTACTGACAGCTTTATAAATCATGGATTAAAATTAAAATGGAAGAAAAATAGTTTGGTATAGTATACAACTGTTGAACCTAACCAAAATACATAATCCCACAACTATACCCTATTATAACAAGAAAGCACCATGTCTTTCTCAAAATTACTCATATGAAAAAACCTATCCTATTTAAAATACAGTTTCAAAGCAATTCATAGAATTTGGAGACTAAAACCCCCTTTTGAATGAGATACATCTACAACATTTTTCTGACATATTGCTGCAGTAGATTATATGTCCCTTTTAAGTTTTGATTGTAAAATAGGAGAGTTCTAAAAACACAGCAACATTTAGAGAGATGACATGTCACTGAGATGTTTGCACTAAGTTGTTTTGTATTAAAGGTTTGAGTAGCTGTGCACAATGCACCAGCTTTAAGAAAGCTTAGATAAATGGTACAGATGAAAAAAGTACAAAATGGAACAGAGAAGAAGTAATTTTAAAAGTTTATGTTTGGACTAAGATCATACAGCTTGGCATACAGCTTGGGCTATGTTTGAACTTCAGTTTAGTTTATCTTATTTATGTATTGGATCTGGCTGGGATGGAGTTAACTTTCCCATAACAGCCCTTATAGCGTTGTGCCTTTTATTTGTAGCTAGAATGATATGGATAACACATCTGGCAGCCACCCAAGGTCAACCCACCACAATGCAAAAAGCTATTTGGAAAGGTACTTAACTTTTTATTTCCTCACCTACATTTTTCAATAATTCTTTTGTTCACAGCTCAGATGTTAAAGCCAAATTTGTAGCAGACAGGGGTTTTGTTTTGTGTTTTCCTAAAGATTTGTGTATTCAGAGCTCAGAAATGTATCATAACTTTCGATGAAAATATGAAACAATCAGAAGTTGATCATAAATGTATTTGAGTTAGCTCTTTAATTGAATATCTAACTATGTTTATAAGGTAAGCCGGGAGAAAAGGAAGCTCAGAGGGGAGACCTTCCCACTCGCTACAAGTACCTGAAAGGAGTTGCCGGGTGGGGATTTGTCACTTTTCCTAAGCAAAAAGATCAAGAGAAAATGGCCTCAAACTGTGCTAGAGAAGCTTTAGATTGAATATTTGGAAAATCTGTTCATGCAAAGAGGTGTCAAGAATTGGAACAGGATGCCCAGGGAAGTGATGGAGTCACCATTCCTGAAAATATTTAAGAGATGTTTCAGTGTGGTGGTGGATTTCACAGTGCTAGGTTAATTGTTCGGGCTTGTGGATCATAAAGGTCTTTTTCAGTCTGAACATTTCCATAATGATTCTATCATTTACAGTAACTGAATTGATAGTAGATCTCCACTGTTCATACACTGTAGGCAGTATATGTCCACTCATGAGACATAATACCCTGGGGATATTTAAAAGACACCAGTAGATGTGGTATTTAGGTACATGGTTTTGCGGTAGACTTCACAGTGCCAAGTTTATGTTTGGATTCAATGATCTTAAAGATTTTTTCCAACCTAAATGATTTTATGATTCTTCTCTAGTGACCAGATCAAAAATATTTGCTTTTCCTTCAAAAGAAATGAGTTTAAAAAGCACTGTGTTCCATACTCTCTCTGGAAGTGCGCAGACAAAGTAGGCTATTCTTAATCTTTAACCATAGTTTTATCTAGAAAACAGACCCAGTCCTTCAGAGCTACTGTATAAAAGCTAAATAAAATTTCATCCTTTGTAACTGATTTATATCTTCCATTTAAATCATTAAGATATATTTTTGGGTTTATGACAACATTCTGAAACTGATTTACCATTCATCTCTATACACATTTCAGTAAATCCTAGTAGGATTCCTTCACTATTTTATCTCTGACAACATTTTTCTTTAATTCACTCCTAAAACACTCCCCACCTCTAACATGCAGAAGTTCTTGCTGCAACAGTCAAACCCCCAAAACAGGTTGCCACAAGTTGACATTATGAATGATACTTATTAATTTTATCATCAAAATGATGATCTGGAAATGTGATTGATAAATTTCAATTTGAACTTATGATTGAGACAAAACATTTCATACTATCTCAAATGGAATTATTTGATTTTAAGTTCGTGAAATAATTTGCAAGTTAATGGATAGCTGGACTAAGGAAAGGAGTAGTTAAAAAAAAAAAATAAAAATAGTCAATCTATTGCACATCATCACCTAGTGGAGACATAGCCAGGGTGTCCAAAATGCTTTTTGACTGTATTTGACTGTATTTCAAACCCTGTTAGAGCTTAAGACACAGAGTCTATTGTTTTACAAAGACACAGGTAGTCACAGGCATGGGACTGGAACCTGAACCTCTCACTGACAGTGTAAATGACATAACAGTCATGCTACAAATTCATTTCTCAGAGTGTGGCTCTCTATTTTATTGAATATTTCAATAGCCTGTGCTGAGTGAACTGGAAAATCAGTGGAGATGGATAGTCCTCTCCCTCCCCTCAGAGCAGGGCCTGGCACAAGCAGAAGTTGAGAGTTGTTTTGGAAGTCTGCTGCTGGGTGAAAGGAACCTTCATCTTCAGATGGGCTTCTGAAAATGCTCTTTCTGAGTCTTTCCCAAACAAAAACGGTCAGTGAAAGAATTCCTACTTCATGAACAATTTTAGGGTTACAGTAATCGCATTTCTGGTTAAAAACATTTTCACCAAAAGTGTTCTCAAACAAGTTATTGCATTCCACATAGTTGTTATATACTTGACTCTAGACTTTTTTCTTTTTTATTTATATGTAGTTTTCACTTAGAAGATTTATGATACCATGTGTCATTCTAACTAGTATTATAAGCAATTGATACCCTTTGCACATTTAATTGACTTTATTAGTAATTCTTATTTATTCTTTTTCAGTAAACAAATATTTGAATAGGTGTCTCCTAAAGGTGGTGGTTGTTGGTTTGGAGTTTGTTTATTTCCTTTAATTTTTTTGAAGGTACTTAAGAAACATCTTAGCAAAAATCTTTGACAGCCTCGTGATCAAGTGACTTGAAAAACTGAGCATGGTTTTAATTCTGCTCCTCTTAACATGTGTCAGATTGCTTTAATACAACATAAAAAAAAAAAAAAAGGAGGAAATTCTTATTAATGGTTTTTATATTCCTGAGTATGGCTGTTTTATCTAATTTTCTACAGTGCTTCTATCCTCAGATTTAATGGAAAACCACTTTCATTTTCATGAGTTTGTGTCTTTTGCTGCCTCTTTATAAAGTATTGCCTCTTGAAAAGGATGCAATCTCTGTCTGCATAAGGCCAAGATCATTCTCTCTACTCCACTGGAGCTTTGCCATTTCATCCCAGCTGGGGGCCAGCCCTCAGATTTGTAACCTGAATTGAATATGACATGATATGAGTACCCACAAACTTTTTGATCTTTTCCACTCTAAGAAAAACACAAGTTCATAAAAAAAAATCCAAACATACTGTCCACTTGGAGAATAGGAGACACAGATTAGTGCCTCTGCTTTACTTTTGTCAAGAAAAAAAATAATTTTGAACTTTGGCAGAAGTTTGATGTATAAGCAATTTTATACATGTGCATAAATACACACATACATAAACATATATGAAGAAATACATGGAAAGTAATTTCTGAAATATTTATATTCTTCCTAGAATAAAAAGACTCCAGGGAACATTAATGCTCCTAACATGAATATGGAGCTTAGATATTAAAATTCATGAGGACCTGTCAACTGAACTGATGCAAGCTCTATTTGCCAGAAATACATGATGACATTGCAAGCTGGCAAAGATGAAAGCAGCTCAAGAAAGCTCTTCTTGGTGCTATTTCATCCCCTTGAATGTCAAACAAGCTGTCTTTCACCAATCTGGAGCTACATGCAGAGCAAAATTCTGTGCTATTTGGTGAAGGTGTTCTCCTGAGCACAGGGTATATGCCTCTTTCCCTGCTTCCCAGACACCAGACGGCCCAGGTTTTGGAATGACAGTAGACTGCCAACCAAATTCTCTATTTACTCAAACATACGTTGTCTTCTCTTCCAGATGCCTTGTAGTGAAATTTAACAGGCATCATCCATATGCTCACGTTCATATTCCACACAATACTTGCACGGAATATCAGCAGGTCCCTTTCAGAAAGCTCCAAATGGCTTCCCTAACAAGGGAAGCACTATGTGATACAGAAATTACCTGACAGAATCATCATCATCCTGTTGTAAGGATTAAATGCAAGGATCTACTCAAATGTGGCTATCATGGTGAGCAATTTAAATTGTGGACCATTTAGAGTTAATACCTTATTGGGGAAGTTTATTCAGAAGCAGTTTAAAGTCTACAACTTAGTTTCTAAGAAAGTTCTTACAAAAATCAATAAATTGTTGCTCTCTGCTACAGCAAACACTGAGCATAATATGATACATTATGTGCAAACATCTGGAATATCTGAATTCACAGATGGTAAAGATGCTGGACTAGAAAACCTGGAGTATTTTTAAGTTTCATTAAGTTAAAGTATTACTTCTCTCATCTGGCAATTTTACTGTTTTGTTTCCACGCAGTGAACCACACTGAAATTACTTTTTCAAAGGGCTCAAGTTATTTCAAAAATTTCTGAGTAATGTTTTTCACTGAATACTAAGTAGATGCTTGAGTGAACAAGTCATTCTGAGGCACAAATAAGAACTGTGTCTTTTCCCTTTTTCTGCCTCCTCTAAGCATCCAGTTACACAGATAATTTCAGATAGCTCATTTGATTGCATCAGCAGCCTGGGTTAGTAACTTTTCTTTTCCCTTACAGACAGTAATCACACATAAATTTTAGGGCCAGTGGAATACAGTTTTAGAGAACCTCACCATGCTGAGAGAGTCACTGAAACCTTTAATAACACTTGATGCCCTCTCAATGCAGGAGAAAATTCTGAATATGAAAGACATATTTTTAAAGGACCATAATAAAAAAAAACCCCAGGGAATAAATATCTGATAAGGTGAATGGCTGAGGCTGATGGCATAGGTCCTCTTCTTTGTCATCTCCTGAAATAATGGTTAGTCATATTAGATAATTTTCAGCATGTGCAGACCCCTTTTGACATGAATCTACATCTCAGAAAAATAAAGCTCACTGAATTTGTCCCTATTGTGAGAGAAAAGTTCAAAATTCCTTTTGAAACAAATTCTTTCTGACCTATAAAAAGGAGTAGTGGAAAATTATTTTACTAGACAAAATCAAGTCTCTTATTCCCCAGCATGTCAGTTATCTTTCACATTTATGGAATAAGACAGGAGGCTGATATTATCAGACTAGTCTCATTCTTACCAGTTTAATCTTCAACATCTATAACTGTTTTTGAAATGTATACATCCCAGTTCAAAACAAGAATAGTATAGGTAAGCAAAAGTCCTTTTCTTGGAGCAAATTTCCATGTGGCAACATGTGGCAATGTCAATGACATTTCATGAGAACCATCTTTCAGGTTGTGCTGTGAGTGAGGTAGACCATATTTGCACACAAAACAATAAACAGCTGAAAGGAACGATTTGCCCTTACCTGAAAGGATGTAAATAAAAAATATGGTCAGTACTGCAAAAATTTCTTTGGTTTGTGTTCTGTGGCATTTGTAGATGTAGGGGGGACTGAGATGTCATGGACAAAGGTGCCATATAAAGATAGTAGTGGCATCAAAGTGCTTACAATTTGTGTTGGAAACAAGAAATTAATAGGATCAGCAGAGAGTGATGGAAAGGATGAGCAGGGAATATGAGTGGCACTGTGGCACTGCACTACTCACACACTGCTTGGTCACCTCCAGATCATTTTGATGAACACAGACACTCAGATGGGACACCACTCCCATGAAAACATTTAGTTTATCTATTTCCATTTCCTGTGCTCAGAGTTCTAATTTTCTGTCATTACCTATATTTTCTTTCCATGAATGTCAAATACCACAGCACTTCACCAAGTGTATCTGTGCTCCCCTCTGCATTTGTTATGCAATGTAGGTCCTCAACAATTTCAAGCATTTTCTTGTAAAATCTGCTGAAGTTAGAATATTTCTCTATTCAAATCTGTCTCATTGCTCACTGGGATAGTCATTTGGCTGTGAACTTCTATAGTCCCAGCTACCAGGCACACCCTTGCCTGCTAGTAAGTGAAAAGGAAGCCCTGAATCTTCTTCATCAGAAGCATGAGTACCAGAATCAAGCTCTCAAAATACCTTTATTCTTTTTCTTCTTTTGTTGTTTTGTTTTTGGTTTTGTTTATTTTTTAACACTAGAGGAAGCATAGTAGGACAAAAACCCACTAAGATGATTGTTTTTCTGGCCAAAAAGTTTAGTCTGCTTATTAGATTTCCTGTACAAAGAGGAGAGGAGAAATCAACAAACAAAAAATGAACAAAGGCTGTACTGCAGAGCAATTCAATGCAGAAATCTAAACTGAAGGTGGTGGCCCTTCCAACAGTTAAGTGTCTTAACTCACAGTGTGTAAATGTCCACTTATACTCAAAAAAAAAAAAAATTGGCTTTTATTCCAGTTCTCTGTATTGGATCACAATTAATTAACAATAAGAGGGAGAAAGTGAGAAGGACAAAAGGAAGAGCATAGTCTGATTAAGCACATGCTACTGTGCTTAGTATATTCAGGCTAAAATTATGAAAGGCCATAAGTCTATAAATGCAGACCTGTAAATTTAAGTCCGTATTTGATTCAGTGATACAAATATCTTCTGTGTTTTCAAGACAAATCCAGGAAAATTTTGGAACATGAGTATTTATCTGCATGCCTCTTTCATGCAATAGTACCTGGGACTCTGTGTCAAGCCTTCACCTTTTTGAAAATTAGGTTTCACAGTTCCATTTAAAATTTTCTACAAATGGAGAAACTTTGTCTAGAGCAGCAAAACTCATGGTAAGTATTTTACAGATGAATAAAGAAACAGCAGAAGGTGTTCTCTTTCAGGTCAATTTCTTTCAAAGTGTTTCTGCCCCAGTAGTTTTTCTTATAAAATCAACTGACATGGCATCTTGAAAACATGCTACCTCTGCACATTTACCTGGATTATTTAGCTGCTTGACGTTTCACTCTTTAATGGGGTTTTCAAGCAGAGAACAACATTACCCAAAAGTTCCAAGTAATATGCTTCTGTGTCTTCCTTGTGACCTAGAAAGTCATCCACACTTCCTTTCATGAAGAAATAACCTTTCAATGTCATGTTACTGAAACTCGTCACTCTGCAGACAAAAGTCTTCATTGTCACTTTATACATGTGCAACCATGAAGATCTAACTGGAGTTGCAAATAAGCCCCACACAGCTGCTCTCTAATTCCCCTCATCGTGGGATGGGGAGAAAATCAGAAGAGTGAAAGCGAGAAAACTCGTAGGTTGAGGCAAAGACAGTTTAATAGGTATAGCAAAAACCTCACATACGAGCAAAGCAAAACAAGACATTCATTCACCATTTCCCACGGGCAGGCAGGTGCTCAACCATGCCCAGGAAAGCAGGGCTCCATCACAGGTAACTGTGACTTGGGAAGGCAAAAGCCATAATTCTGAACATGCCATCCTTTCTCCTCATTCCCCCAAGTGTGTATGCTGAGCATAACACCATATGGTATGGAATATCCCTGTGGTCAGCTGGGGTCAGCTGTTCTGACTGTTTCCTCCCCCAGCTCCATGTGCACCCCCACCTCTGGCAGGTGGCATGGGGTGAAAGGCAGAAAAGGCCTTGACACTTATGGAAGCACTGCTCAGCAGTAATGAAAACATCCCTGATGTTTTCAGCACAAATCCAAAACACAGCCCCATACCAGACAATATGAACAAAATTAGCACAGCAAACAAGTTGGCCAGCTGTTAACTGAGTTTTCTATAAGTTATGTAGTCTGGAAATGGGCTTCAGTGCATGTGTTCATGCAGATATATGCAATCCATAAGTTTGGCTTTCCAGGATCAGAGAAATATTTTACTGTGCTCCTGTACAGCAGAGAAAAAATAGTCATATCCTTCTGCAAGAGAAACAGCTATTGCTCTTAAATTAAGCAAACATTAATATTACTATTAAATTTAGTTTCATTAATAACATGGCATTTCCCATGAATTTGATCCAAGCTGGCTTCTCTGATACTAAGTGTCATAGAATTCAAACTATGAATCAAAATATTTGTTCCTCTTGCAAAATTCATCTTGGGAATGTGGGAACTGTGACTTAGCAGACTACAAGTCTGGCTGCACATGCCATAACTTGGCTGGCTATGACCCACTATCTGTTGAATGGCTGGGCATTGATCCTCTGCAAGTGAATTCTCCAGTGATAAGGAGAAGGTGCTAGGACCTTGAAGAGGTCAAACTTGGCTCTGCAGCTTTTGTTTGGTTGAAAACACAATCACTAAAATTTCTCAAAACTGATTGCAACATGCTGGCAGACAACCCCCATTTATAAACACCTTGGCTTGGGAGATATGATCTCTGAGGCTTCCTTGTTAGCTTCACCTTGCAAAGCCAATGTGAAGACACTAAAATAGTAGAATTTTATACTTTGTGTGTGAAGAACAGGGAGGAATGTACTTAGAATAATAATTTCCATTTAAATGATGTGAACCTCAAGCTCTCCTTATTTTGAATGGTTTTCAACTGCCCATATGCAAGAGCTCATGTGCTGGATGATGCAGAACTTCATAGGTCCTTCAGCTCATCCTGGCTGTCTAAATATTTTCTATTCCATGCAAGAAGCCTGTGAAATCTGCTTTATAGTGTCAATAATTGATAAATTATAGAGATAATAATCCACTTATGACTGCAGATTTCAACATTTGCCAGTCATGGTCTGTTAATTGTCATTGTTTGATTCAATTTTGTAATAAATAACTGTTGAATGAATTTTTGGCAAGCATGTCATCCATTTAAATAATTATTGTACCATATAATTCTTTTTACTGCAGCCCTAGAATTCCCATCACTATTCCTTGTTATTAAAATGTCAATCCCACTTATTTTGTCACGAAAAACATCTCTCAGTTAAAATAGAGCTATGATTTTCCTACAGAAATCTGATGTTGTAAATAAACAATTATTTATCACATGCATAGAAAGAAGTGCATAATAGCAGAGGTCCTGAATAAGAGAGAGACATTTTTTAAAGAAAAACAGTACTCACAATTCAAAATTGTTTGAATTTTGATAGAAATATTCTTCCTTATAATGTAAAATCTAATGATATGTATTTGGAACATGAAAGCTGATAGCTTTGTTTATCAGTCCCTTCAAATGACCCATAATTTTTGTGCGATTATATTCGGGAAACAATTCTCTCATATCACTACTTTAGACACATTCTTAATCTGTATTAAACTAACCTGCTTTGCTTTCACAGAAAGCTAATTCAGTAGTGAGAGGATTTTTGCATAAAATTGTGACTGATGTTGATGTCTCTTTAAATATCCTGCAAAGAAGTAGAAGAAATCCATCATAATTTTTACCCATTTTCAGTATAATAAAGTGCATGTTCAATTTAAATACATTCTTCAACAAATTATTATTCCTTACCATTGTCTCTGCTGATCATGGATCCAGTAGTCACACAGTTTTCATACAGTAATGTAATGTTATAAAATGTATTTGATGACTAGATTATCTTTTTGGTCACGAATCAAACAAGAATTATTCCCAAAAGTTTAAATATAATCCTAGCAATATTTTCGTTTTATTATGAGTAAACCAAATGAATGCTTCCCAAGCAAAAATATGGCCATCAGAAAAAGCATTTTTATCTGCTTAAACATTTGACAACAATTCAGGAACTCTTATATAATGTTTCCATCAAGAATTTCCCTCTTTGCCTGATTAGGAAATTACAGGGTCAAGATGAGGCATAGGAAGAAGGAATATAGGAGATGTTGGTATATCAAAGATATGGGTATTTGAAAATTCTGCACTGTCTTCCAGCTGCCTTGCAATAAAATGGGAAATCACAGTTATAGTAACTTTAATGTTCTAAGTAGATCTTAATATGCTTGAGGTGAATCCAGAAAAGAGTGAGGTGTTAGGACGGTAAAAAAGACAGCTCATTTCAGACGCAATAAAACAGACAGTGGGTGCAGGCAGCAGGCAATCAGAAGGTAATACCAGCAGCAATTCACATTAAGGGGAAAGTGATTCCATGGTGTTATGAGCACAATGAAAGAAAATTGTGTAAAGAATGGTTATCATCATATTAAGTTTAAACACAGAAAGAGCACCAGTAATGAGGCTAAGAGATGTGCAGAGGTGTTTTTTCAGTTTATTCTACTCAGCCTTTTCTTCTTTATAATGCACCTCTTCATTAGTAATTAGAATCGTAAACGATCACAGAAATTGCAAATAATGGTTCATGTATTCTTAAGTAAAGAAAGAGATAATAAAACCTCCAGGATGAAATCTTCAGAAAATTCTAAGCCAGAACAAGAAGGTGAAAGTGAAGAGGTACTGAGAGCTAAGATATCTATCTGTAGCTAACATATTTTTTTCCAGAGCTTTATCATATAATAACATGAACTACGTAAAATTAGGCCAGCAAAGAGATCAGTTAAAAAATGTAGTTTTGAACAGTAGTCAAATTTTCTAAAGACCTTTATGTGGGCACCTAAACAAAGTAATTAGAATTTTCTGATGTCCTCACTAAAGCAGATTATAGAATCATCAAAATTGACATGGGATACCCATTTATAAAAAAAATTGTTAGCTAGTTTTGCTGCCTAAAAAGTGGCAAAACCTAGTAAGAAACTGCATATGCTGTCTTTGTTGAATTAGTTTCAACATGAAATATTCTAATAGCAGACACTAGCAATGTCTTGACCTTGCATTATTAAAGTTAAGAATCATTTCACTGGATTCATAAGTGTTCACTGCATTCACAGAGCAGTGAAATGTAGGAGAACTGGCAATTATATGGAGAGGAGCTAGTTTAAAATAATGAAACAGGACAAAATTAGAAAGAAGTCAGATGATACTAGAATAAACGAGATGCCACACAAAAATCCAAACTGTTGTTCTCTTCTGCAGAAAGAGCAAACATCCGCTATTGCCTTATAAGACATAAGCATACTCAAGAAAATAAAATAGTAAAAGTGCAGTTAGCCATCTGCTTGCTATTAAGCAGGAAAGAACTGGTTTTCAAACAGCATAGAGTTATGGATCAGCCTCTCGTTTCCTATTCCTCTCCCTCCTATAAAATTCTTGCATATAAAAACATCACAAAGAGAGCTACTTTCATACACAAGTAGCAAGTAAAAAGTACACGTCATAATGGAAATTATGGGTAAAATAAAAAGGAGAAATGTAAATGTAGAATAAAAATATCTTATTAAAATTCTTAGAGTCAGTTTTTGTCTCAGACTAGACACCATGTCAGAATAAGTCATGGCTTGGAGAGATCCAGCCAGCACTAAGACAGACAGTCTACCCAGTAGTCATAATTGGAATATGGATATACAGAAGGATATGAGAGTAATGTGAGGCTAATGTTTAATTTCAGATACTTTAGAGAAAAATCTCCATCGGCACGTATGTCAAAATCTTCTCCTTCACCAAAGAAAATCTCCAAAATGACAAAGTAGATAGTGATTCCTGCTCTCACACATAGTTTACTACAGACAGAGTTAGAATCCGGGTATTTCTGACATCTGTGAGTTCAAAAAATTTTGACTAGAAAAAAAGTCTTTCTTCTTCCTGGGAAGAGCAGAATATCAGTTTGTAGAGCACTGACAAAACTATAATTTATGCCATAAATGTGTTCTTTGGAACAGGAAATGTAAAATTTTTTATGTTTTCAGGTGTGAAAGATTGAACACAGTCTCCTCTTCTCCTGGTGAATGTGGTTCTTAGCTCTGGGTCTAGGAAGTTTTATTGTAAAAGTGGGAATAAAATGACAGGCTGGGAGAAGACAGGAACTAAACCTGACAATTACACTTTTTCCCTAGATGCTTTCTATTGACTTCTGAACGTAAGGGAGGAATCAATTATTCTGAACTTTTTATCATAGCACAGGCATGTTCTGCTTGAGCACATGTACACAGTTTGGGCTTTACCAACCCAAACTCTCAGGGAGGTCAGTGGAAGGAGTGCTTCTCCAAAACATTCTCCAGTACCGTCTCAGCAGGGCTTGTTAATATGTGCATAAAGCCATGAGCAAAATAAGCAATTTTCTAGGGCAACTAACAGTCAGAATAAAGATGCAATGGTCCCACTTTTACAGTCAGGAAAGAGCAGGTTTCTTGCTCTTTTGGCTGCTTTTTAAATAGTCACTATCCTATGAGGTTAGGGAAGAGGAAAGAGCAAACACAGAGGAGGAAGAGGATGGCAGATTAAGCTAAAGTGTCAAGGATGTCTGCACAGTACTCTAGCAGAGTGTTAGGATTCATCATTTTTGTAAGATAATGGGATAGGAGCTTGAGGACATTTTTTCATCCACCAGGGGAGGTTTATGTTGGACATTAGGAAGAAGTTCTTCCCAGTACGGGTGATGGGGCTTTGGAATGGGCTTCCCATGGAAGTGGTGGAGTCACTGTCCCTGGAGGTGTTTAAGGAAAAACTGAATGTAGCACTCAGTGACATGGTCTAGTTGACATGGTCGTGTTAGGTCATAAGTTAGACTCAATGATCTCAAAATTCTTTTCCAGCCTAGTAGAATCTGCAGTTCTCTGCTTCACTGTGTACTTTAGGTATCTCTGTATTCAGATTCACCATGCAGGTGAAGTTCTGCTGTGCTTACTGAAAGGACTATGTAAGTACCACTAAATGAAAACCTAACTGCTCTGTAAACTACACTGGATACTCAGCTGCCTGTGATAATTTTGCATTTGACAGAACTTTAGCACAGACAATTTCCAGACATACTTAGATACTACGATATCCAGCATTTCCTTATTGCTAAATAAGTCTGTACAGCTACCATTTTTTTTTAGTGAGAATCCTCACTGGTAAAATATACAGGTTCCTCTCTCATGTATGCTAGTTTAAGTAGTTTCTGGGTGCACTCTTTCTTTATTTCTAATAATGGCAGATAGAAACTTGAATTTCAGATCTCAATGGTATGTTCAGTAGAAGTAGCAATTAGGAAAAAGGGAACAGATCTCCTGTGAAATAACTGAGAGACTGTGAACGTGGGATCCCCATGGTTTTCTTTTTACTGTCCCTTTTCCAATCTGAACTGCAGTTTAATGAGACCAGGTTTAATTTTTAGACATGAAATCTGAATCAGCTAACTGATAAAGGAGTCTATGTCATATCTTTCCAGGGTCCCATTTGGGAAGCCAATCAATCAACTATTATTACATTACACATTACACATTACAAAGACATTGAGATCATTCTTTAGTCTCTTAACCTCATTGCAGCAGCAGCTAGGGATGCCTCATGTACTAAACAGCATTTTTTCTGATCTGGGTTTTGATCATATGTTTGTCTCATGCTTATTTGAGAACTCTTCATTTTTCAAAAGCCTTCAAAATGAAAATCAATTAATATGAACAGAAAAGGGAGCTCTATTCTTATGTGTAATTTCATTTGAAACTTATGATGGTGAGCAAGGTTTGCTAGCTAAACAGATGGGAAAATGATGATCTTTTTCATTAAACATCTCTTGTTAAACAATTCAAATTATTTGTTAGGCTGTAGTTCAAGCTCTTCTATTTAAGAAGTGAAGTAACTTTCTGAAGTCCTTGATATTTTGTATTGTGGCTATCTTGTGTGCAGCTAAGCACGACATGAATGTGATCCTCATGATCTACATGACTAAGAAGAATTGAATAATTTTTGCTACTCAAAAGATTTTTAGATTATGTGCCTCTCACAAAGTCCTGAGAAGAGAAGGGTCATATTAAAAACAAAACAAAACTAAATGACACAAAAAGCAAAGCAAAACAAAGCAAAACAAAACCCATGTCATTTATTATTTAAAATGGGACAGAGTTACTTTCTCTAAATTTCTCTTTCTGTGAAATTCTGTGTGCACATGGGCAGGAATGCCTTTAAGAAGAGCTGCAGGATGCATCAGGAGTAGGATAGCCTTGGTTATAAATTGGAACTGTTCCTGTCTCACAGTTGTGTACTGTTGGTGTCTGCCAGCAGCTCTCCACAAAGTCAGTCCTGTAGCCTGTAACTGACAATTTAAGTTCTGCTTAAAAGATCACAGAATCTTCTGGGAGGGACCACTGTGGGGTTGTCTCGTCCAACCTCCTTGAAGATGATGATATTGACATGCTACTCTGATATGGAAACAGGTAAGGAGATGCATCTTCCTGGTATATTTTTCCTTCCATGTAAATTTATAAATACAATTTCAGAGAAAATCGAGTTACAAGAAGAACAACAAATACAGGGTTTTGAACTTCCAAACAGTTTCAGAACACAAATCACCCTTCTCTTAAGCCCAACAACTTTTGTTATTAATTCTAAGAAATTTGTCAGTATGCTTTAATTTCCCTCCAGCACAGTGGCGAGCTAGCACAAAAAGGTCTGCATTTATAACATCAGGTTTTTTAACCCTGCAACAGATGGCAGTCACACACAAACTGCTTATGGATAATGGTCTCTGTCCTGCACCCATTTCCTACTCTTGTCCAGGAAAGGCTGGTGCAAGTTCTAGCTTATACTGGCAAAAATGTGCCAGAGATCACCCTAACAATTTAACCGTATAGAAGATGATTTCCAGGGGCCAAAAGCATTCCCTGGCACTATTTCTTTTGCTAGTATGGACACAGCCTATGTCAAATATCAGGTTTGCCTACCAACCTTGCTGTTAAATGGATGAGGATAAGATTAAAATCTGACTTTCTGAATGAATTCCATGTGTGACATGTACTTAGACATTAAATACAGCTGGGAGGCGCATGCATGCACCTGCGCTTGTTACTCTGTGACTCACTGACCTGGTCTGTTATCCTTACAATTGGTTTTTGGCAAATATAGATCTAAGGCCTCTTTGTAAAGGCAGGGTTTTGCTGTTTCAATTTTTCCCTTAACCTCAACAAATTATATCATAAATTATTTCCTAGCACTCCTCACATTTTTCTAATGATAACATTTTCTCCTCAGTGTTAGCTCTTTTCCATGCTTTAAACTATCACAGGCCAAGCCTTTGTTTAGATGTGCATTTCTTTCCCTTCTAGGGAAGTAGCAGCTATGAATTTTAGGATACACACACACACACACACACACACACACATGCAGACAGATAAGGATTTATTGGGAGTTCAACAATTACATGGTGACTAGGTGTGTTTCTATCACACTGTAAATTATTCAGAGATGCACAGAAACAAGAGTACCCCAAGCACTATTAAAATGAAGCAAAGTTTTTAACAAGTTAATTAATTAATTATTAATTTAAATTAAGAAAAAATGAAGACATTTGTTTTGGATATGACACAAATGTCCCAAGATTCTTGAAATAAAAACAGCAAGGTAAGGAAACAGCTGTGATAGGGAAATGGCCATTAATAATAATATGTTTGTATTTCACATTTCAAGGGAATGTCAAAATACTTTTACTTCCATACCAACACTTCTATTTGTTCTCCACAGAACCAGCACACACAGAAAAAGAGACAACACATTCAGAGTGAGCCTGAACTTGAACACTGAAATATAATTCAAGAATTGCAGAAATTACTTATGTGGTTCTCCATCCCATTACCCTGTAGAGGTTTTCACATTACTTTGTAATAGCCTTGATTCACCAGTGATGTTTTTTACTCTGATCAGAAAGCACCGCTTTACAAACCTCTTATGTACAAAAGAAGGGGAGTGAAAAACAGCTAACACACAGTAGCTGCAGTGTCTGTATTAAGTCTTGGCATTATCATGGCAGCTACCATTAAATCTAATTCACTGACACTTCATTTAAAAGTAATCTTTCCTCAAGAAGTAAGCCTGTAGAAAGCCTTTTGCAAAATCACCCTGTTGTAGGGAAAATAAAAANCAGAACCTTCTTGCTGTCATGAGAAAAAAAAAAAAAAAAAAAAAAAAAAAAAAAAAAAAAAGGGAGATGGAAGAATTACACTGAAGCTGGAGTCTGAGCAAGATATTTGTGCAAGATCCAGCCTGATGGGCAAATCTCTGTGAGTTAGGAAGCTTACTAGTCTCTAACTATTTAAATCAATAAGGAATGAATCTAAAAATCCCCATTGTGACTTGACCTATTGTGCAACAGCAAGTCAGCTGTAACAGAAAACAAAGAGAATTGGAATCAATTAGAAATATCTCATATTTGCTGTATTTGGCCTCCCGCCACTAAGTGAAAGCAGTTAACTCACCCAATGAAAAGCATAGTTAAAGCAGAAGTATTAAAAAGAAAGTTTCACAGACTTTAAGTAGGTGCACAGTGGAATTTAAATTGGAATGACAATACTTTATGTATTATCTGCAGTGCACCAAGAATGAATGCCACACAACAGAGATTTTCCAGGCTGGGAGTTGTAATTAATCCTTAGAAGAAATTAAAAGTTCATTATCCCTTCCTCAAACAGCACATAGTACAGAGGCATCATCATTTCATTGCAGCTGGATCAGTTGATTTGGAAATCATAAAATTCTTTTGTATGGAAACACAAAGCCAAATGTTCTCTTTTAATGATTATTTTATAGTAGGCAATAACAAAGATAAACTAGTGCTCCCCCTTACAATACCCTGATTTTAGTCATTCATTATTTTGCCAAACTTCAATTGATTACGTGCAATTTTCCAAGCCATGTATCTTCCAATGTTGCTTTTGTGCTGCTTTTATTTTCCTTTCTGGATGATCTACTGTTGTGCATTTTTTACTGAAAGAGAAGAGTTCATTTTGATTTTAATTTTGCATTTAAATGGGTTTACCATTTTAAAAAATATTAAAGAAAGATAACCTTATTTTACTTTTATAAGTAAATATATACTTATGTATAAGTATATACATCCTATAATGTAGGGATCTTTTTCTTTGCACAATCCATCATGATTTTACATTTGTACACTGTCTTGTATTTACCCAGAACTTTTAGCCACTCCTGTGCAACAACTCCTCCAAAGTCTGACATTTTAAGTTACTTTATGTTTTTCAAAGTATTTCACATTACACGTGCTTAGTAGAATTTCTATCCTTCCCATTTTCTGATGGGAGATAATAGTCACAAAATTTGCTCTGCATCATGTAATTCTTAAATATTCTGGAGAATCATGACTCGGATGTTTCAAGAAAGATATATGAAATAAGTGGGTACCATGTCCTGTGCCACTTCTGCCTAGGCCCCTGCATAGAATCAATACTGATTGATCTTATTGTTCTGTCATGAAAATACACTCTGTAATGTCCAAGAGAGATCCAGATATTTTGTATTCTGATGAAACCAGAATTAGTTCATTTGGGGATAAATTAGGATAGGTTTGAATCATGAATAACTTTATGCTATATAAATAAAAAAGTATTGATTTCATTCAATTGATTCAGGGTGTTAATAAAAAAGCATCATCAGTGTAAAACTCTTCTGTAACACACCAGGCAATGTATTAACATTTTGAAAGACAAGTGCAAGTTTACCATCTTCTAACTTTTGAGTGGTTAACTTTGCAGACTTAACAAACATCGTGCTTATTTATATCTAGACAGCGATACACAACAGTGATTCTCCAGATGTCAAACAGAACAGCCTGAGTAAAGATGAATGGAGCTATTAGTATTGAATTCAGCAGAACAGAGTGCAAAAAAAGAACAAATTTATTGGACCTTTCTGCCAGAACAAACAAAAAGGATTAGTGAGGCCTGGGAAGAAGAAACCACGCAGACTAAGTGGAAATGTCTATTGTGTTAGAGACAGATGACAAAAAACAAACAAACAAGACAGCAAGTTATATACTACCTCTATAGACTGTAAATAAACTTATACCAAAGACTTTTCCACGCTATACAGCAAGTCACCATTTCCATTTCTTTTATGGATCATTAAGAATTCCTTTCTACCTTTGTAGATAAGGAAGAAAGAAAGTTTTCAGAGACTACACCCCTCAAAACAGAAGAAGAAGATTCATGACACCTGTGAAGTCCAGCTCTGTATTTTGGTGTCTCTCAAATCTTTTCAGTGCACTGGCCAATCCCTTTTGTTGCAGTCTAATGGGTTTTGACAGCTTTGTGCATGAAAAACAGGAACACTCCAGTGGCATACCTAAGCACTCGGTCTGCATTCCTAAATTTTCAATACACTTTTAAAATTTTAAGCCATGTTTGATTAATATTACTGCCTTTTCACATTCAGAGTTAGTTTACCACTTTTAAAATAAACAAAAAAAAAACACCAAAAGGACACACCCACAATTAAAACTAAAGAAGCAAACAAAAAAATCCCCTATTCCTTTCTTTTAACCTCCCTTTTTCTTTCTACTTTTCCCTCAGGTGCCACAGTCAACCTGAAATTTGTCAGCCTAAATCAATCCTGTAGAGTTGGCACAACCCCACTGGTACTCAGGAGGCTGCCAGATGCAGATTCCATGGGCAATTGCACCTGGAGTTCCTAATTGTCCTTAGAGCTGGTTACGCATATATAATGTCTTTAAAGAATTTGCAAGGTGAATTTAACAACTTTGGGTGACCACCACAGCCCTTGCAATACAAAATTAGCAAAGATGATGAGACACATCCCTTTTCTCAGTCATGACCTGTGACCTACAGGACCTGTGGGATCTCAGCTTCCAAGGTTTTTTCAATTCACAGTAAAGTGAATTGAAATTGAAAGTCAAATTTCAGCTGCATGTTGCTGATAGACTCACACAAAGAGAAATAGACAGCATACCTGGAAATCACAGCTTCTACTCTGCCTGAGTTTCCAGCACATGATTTCACTAAACTGCAGTGATTCTTCTTCCTTAAACGTAACTGAGTGATCTCTTGTTCTGATGTCACAGATAACCCATGGAGAAATTTCTTTTTTACAGTTCTACCAGCTTGTGTCATGGAGGAAAAATCCCATATATCAGAAGAAATAAAATACTAGCAATAAGAACTTTTTTACAGTTTATGAAAGAAAAAAGAAATACTGTGAAATGCTTAAAGCTTTCTCTTTTTCCAATGTTCATATAGTATTATCAAGCAAGGGGGATAGTATTTCCTTGGTTATTTATGTGACATGAATTTATAATCATGTGGAAAATGTCATAATAATTGACAGGTTTTCTGGTGGCAGAAGTGTGGATATAGTATGTGATGTCGACATCTGAGTGTCAGGTCAATTGAAGATGAGAAACCACAACAGCAGAGTAAGACTTTTTTTTCATATATTCCCTGGCATATTAATCTTACTTAAAATTTATCTTATATTTTGAGACATTTGATAAAGGAAAAGTTTTGAATCTGTATTATAAATAAAATACAGTATTTTCTTACTGTATCACATTTACATGTCTCAAACAAGATGAATAGGAAAAAAATGGTGGTGTATAAAATACTTTTATATACTTTTATACAACATAAAAATAATTTTATAAAAAAGAACCTGTAAGACTTTGGTATTTCAGTTCAAATTATTATTTTAGATATTAAAATAGGACTTCCATTTTGGAATTGATGTTATAAAAACAATATTGATTCAATATTGTTAAAGAGAAAAATCTGTTCTATTTCCCCATCTCAAATATTACACAGGTTTTAAAATAGATATTTATTAGAAAAATATATAAATAATCATTTTAAAATTGTCCTTTCCTGATCTGAACACTGTCAGTTAATTCAGTTAGATTTAGATCTGAGTTTTCAGCATCAGACCCCACCAGCTTGTGTTGCCCTAGTAACTCTTAAGGAGGGTTTTGGTTTACTGGTTTTTTGGTCCTTTCTGGAGGAAAGGAGTATCTGCACAATTTTTAAAATATCATAAATATTTACAAGACCAGAATGTAATTTGGTATTTTGAAACATACTTTCGAGACATTTAAAAACTCATGGAGTTTCAGAACACATTCTTGAAAACAGTAGTTTTCCAATAAAGGTATAACACTATTTGTTCTAGCTGCCTATAAAGAACTAAAAGAATTAAGCATGTGAGAGAAGAGAAGAGAAGAGAAGAGAAGAGAAGAGAAGAGAAGAGAAGAGAAGAGAAGAGAAGAGGAAGAGGAAGAGGAAGAGGAAGAGGAAGAGGAAGAGGAAGAGGAAAAGGAAAAGGAAAAGGAAAAGGAAAAGGAAAAGGAAAAATAAATTCTTCCAAGTCTAATTTAACCCCTCAGGAAGATGGCTTAAGTGCATATAGCTCATGCCTGCTTCTATGCATGTTAAGTTTTCAGTAGAAATGCCTATTTGTAATATGCTTATACTTAAACATTTGCACTTACAGTTGACAGACAGTCAATGGATCCTGTGTGACCATGTAACTGAATATTTCTTCTTCTGTTATCTCACTGCAGCAGGTTTTGAAGGAAGGTACTTAGCTATTAATTTCCCAAGCAGTAAATGGAGTACCAAATACCAGTAAAATGCGATGAGTTTAAATATAGAACAACTAGAAAATTTTTCTGTCAAACTGACCATAACCTTTCGTGAACCTACAGCAAAAGACTGCCAATAATCTCATAGTGTGTCCTACACCCTTCAATGGTCCTGATAGAACTTGCCATGTTTGTATTGCGGGAGAAAAAGGTCCTTCACGGACATGGTAACCCTTAAAAACATGTAGCCCTTAAAAAGCTTTCAAAAGGGGCCATGAAGTGACTCCTGGCTTTTAATTTTCTAGTGAAAATAGTGTCACTCTAAATATGTAATGGGCATTCTTTTAAAGAGCACCAGAAGAGCAAACCTAAATTAAAATATTGTTCACATAGTTAAGTACTGGGAAACAAGTAAAAAAAAAATATTATTCTACAAATAAAGTAAGTTCTTCAGCATCTAATGACCACATTAACTGGGCTCACCTATAGATAAATTTTAGTTCGGAAATACACAATACACTGGAATCGCTCCTTTCTCTGGACTGGCATCAAGATAATTTTAATTATATTGATTTTTAATTGGTTTGCTTTTCTTTATTTTGCTTGAAAGCTCCACGGACTTTTAATCTCTGTGGAATTAAACTACTCTTATGATAAAAAACTTTCAAAATTTGTTTGTAGCATTTATCGAGATTTTCTGCTTAAAGAAAGTTTGCTAAACAAGCAAGATTCATCTGCTTATCAGATTTACACCTAATGAAAGTCTTGCAGAAGAAACACCATCTCAACACGTAATTAAAGACAGTATGATAATGCATTTGCACAAAGGAGAGTTTGGATGCAAATTAGGTTCCAACATTTTTAATCTTGATGTTATTTAATTCTTGAGTGCTTATCATTATAAGCTCAAAACGAGATTTCATGTTTATATTTTTGCTGTTGTGTACTACATTTATGTGAGTGATTAGCACAGTAATGATTTGTGGATCACAGCCCTTGAATGCGAGGTCCGCTGAGGTCTGACAGCACAGAGGGTGGTAGCTAGCTTTATCCAGCCTCCATTTTTCCACTAGGATTTAAGATGTAATCACTTCAGAAGTGACAAGTGCTACTGAAGCATTCTTTGCTATTATTAGCGAGGTTGGCTGCCTGGTGTTGTACTTTGTAAGGAAGACATCTCTCACTCTCTGGGAATTATCCTAAAGCCAACCAGGCACAGTACAGGAAATTAGGGGTTTATGTTATGCATTACCTAGGGATACAAATGTGTAATACTGTGTTGAATACTACGAGAGAGATGGTCAATATGACAGTAATTCATTCCTATCGCGGATTAATGGATTTTTTTTCTGTATCACTACATCGATTTTGGCTAATAGGGTGATGCTGGTGGAAGCAAGCAGTGGAGTAACACAGTGGCCACAATTGTCTTCAAACAAACACTCGTAGGCAATTACAGGGCAACTTAAGAAACCAGCAATCAAAAAACAGATTAAGAGTGAGTTGACCCTGGGAAAAAATATGATCTAGAGTGAGGAGCTTTTAAATGAGATATTCCCTGAGAACATAGAGAATAGGGTGTGTTAAGTGATAGTGAAGACTGAACAAACATTAGTCTTTGCAGAAAAAATAATAGATATTTGCTAAATAACTTGGTGGGAATGGCGATGTGTTTGTTTTTTATCAAAATATTTTACTTCTGAATACATTAAGATTCTAGTTTAGAAGCGTCGTGTTGAATGGTAATAGCCATCTCACTGGAGAAGTAAAATGCCAAGTGGTATAATCACCATAAATGCACAGACTCTCATGACCTATTTCAAGAGAGTCACATCATTCTGTGTCGATCCTGCTCATGGCATGAGGCTTAGGTAACCATCACTGAAATTAAGGGACTTAGAAAAGAACTGCAGTTGACCCACCAACTTTGACATCAGCATCAGAAAGACCTCCTTTCAGCATGGGCTGGGTATGACCTAATGAGCTAGAGGTGAACTCTATACATCCCATTACCAATCTCCTGAGATCCAGTACATCTTTTATATCTTTTATTGGAAGTTAATGGCCCTGTAGGACACTGCTAACAGATTTATAAAACCTCCAGGAATTCTTTATTCAGGCTTCTAAGATATTCTAGCTTGAACTTCTGGCCTCCTAATTTTGGTTTCTCACTTTGTGTGACTTTCAAAGGTGTGTCAATACGAAAAGATTCAAGAACATAACCCATTCTGTACTTTCTGTAACAGTGAATTAAACCACTTTTTGAAATACCTTTTAACAGTAGAAAATTTCAAGAAACTTCACTGCCACCTCATTTCAACTTCTTTGAAATTCTTTCTCCTGCTATGATGTTTAGTAATGTGCATCAAATTTAATTTCAGATCAGAGAATTTATATATACTTATGGCACATTAATCTTTCTCTTTTTACCTGCTTATTGTAACACCATCACCTTCTGGAAAGCAGTCTGTATTGTTATGAAATACTAGTGTTTACTGAAGCTGAAAGAATATCTAATTTTTTCAGGGGAATGCTTCTGAATATCTCTTCACTGGTCTGATTTGGACTCTAGTTTCTCTGGTCAATGCAGTCATCTATTGCCCCAGGAGGCCCTTGTAATCTGTTAATACTTAGCATAAAGTAGCAAACTTGCCTTTCCTTTTAGTATGAATTGTGTTGGATTTTTATGATGGTTTCCAAAATGCTTCTGGCTCCACTTGGGAAGATTCTTCACTGTAAGAATGGGTGAAAAGGGAGGAAACCACTGCATATTAGAGACGTAAGAAGAGAGAAAAGATGGGTGAGTATGGAGTTGGTGTTTATCCTTAACTGCCAACAGCTAATATAGATCCCTTTCTTCTACCCTTTTTGCACTGGCAAAATCTTTGAGCAAGGTTATTTGCCCTGGATCTAGACTGAAAACAAAACTGGAATAGCTGCATAGTGGAAAATGTGACAACCATTCCATTGTAAGCATCCCATTAGACTCCTCTGCCAGTGTCTTCACCTTCCTCTTTGGAAGATTTCTCCTCTATCACACCATTATCATTGCAGGAATTAGAAAAGATGACCTTTCTTTTCACTTCATAGCTTTCTTCGTGCCTGTTCTACAGAGAGGATAAAAGTCAGTGTAATGAAAATTCATTCTTCAGTGTAGGGGATCACGTTATGATCAGTTTGTTCAGTCCCTGCTGTTAATCCATGATAAAGATGCTCATAGAGCCCTCACTGCTCCCTTCTCTGTTCTGAGAAAGGTACATCTGCTCCTGCCAGGCAGAGAGCTCCCTGTTCACTGAATGTGTCTGGCTTACTCTGTATTTCCATGGGGTTTATTTTTCCATGGTCCTACTCCCTTACAGCAAGGGAAAGTACTCTGACAAAAACTGAAACATAATGAGTAGGTTTAATATTTTTTAGGCCCTGACCCTTCCAAAAACTGCCTTTTAGGACTTGCTGGGAAATTTATCTACTTATTTATTTCCCCATAGTGTTTGGAAGCTCTGGTTTTTGCAAAAATGTTGTTATATTATTGTTCTGAGTAAAAGCTGACAAACTCCTGTGACCTCATTCATTAAAAGGACCTTAATAAAGAAAAATACACTATAAACAGGAACCTAGCATATAAATGATAAAATATTTATGTGAAGGTACTGTTAAAATACCCTTGGAAATATTTCCTAGAATTATTTTGGTTTCTGGAATCTCCTAGGACATAACATCATCATCCTCATCATCATTGCAAAGCCTCTCATATTATACATTTACTTCACTATAGTATTATCAGTATTAACTCACAAAAACAGCCCAGAATACAGTTCCAGCTCTTCAAAATAAGTATTTTCATAGTTTATATACCAAAGTATAGAACTTAAGATTGAAGTTTGCATAATAGTTTATATGCCAAATTAATTTTTACTAAAAATCTACTTTTCTATTCAAATCAATTCCAGATGGTCTTTGCAACACTGTTGCTACAACTGTAATTGTAATTGTTTCCCTTTTCAAATGAACAGCTCTTCATTCCAGAATGTTGCATTTATTTCTGGGCAAGTAAAATCTTATGGGTGCATATTTAGAATGTCCAGAATTAAAAGTGAAATGGATGAGCTAAAATTTAGGACTTAGTTTTCAGCTGAGATCTCATTAAAACCAGGATAGATTTTTCCCAATAAGATACAAATGTGAAGTAGGGGTTATGCTTCTAAGAGGTTATAGAAGTCAATTTTTCAAGAAGGCGAAAACATTATATGTGCGTGCATATGTTCAGGATGTCACTCTGAATTTTTTTCCAGTGTGCCCTATTTTTCCTTACTATTCTGTTTTAGACAATAAAAAAGTGAACATGTGATGTTGACAAATTAGTCACAACTTCTCAAATCTCTTAGTTGGCTTTTGTTTACTCCTCTAAAGTGGAGTAGGAAATAGAATGACAGTGCACATAATGAAATTTAATGAAAGCAACATTTTTCCTCCTGATTGGTACCTGAGAGATAATATATGGGTCAAATTGAACAGTAATAGGCGCAAGTTAAATTATTCACGGTATTCACTGAGGAGTGACTAACCTACTATTTATATTCTTTCTGAATATATCATTATATCTCAGGCTCAATTTGCAAGGTTCTATTTGAAGTCGGTGGACTCCAGAGTATACATTTTGTTCATCTAAAAATTCTGATAACTCAAATTATTGGGTTATTACGTAGATTGGGGAATAACCAAAGTAGGTTTAACTAGTATCAGGGTTAAGTTGCAAGGAAATGTATTTATATGACATGTTTGTCTTCAACAGGTATAAACAAAACATTTAGACATATCTACATTCAACAAGTGGAGGAAGGCTGCTTGCACTGATGAATTCTCTCTCATGAACATCTAGAAAAAGGACAATGAGAGACCAGATTGGAAACACAAGATATGCTTTACCCATTTAATTATTTTAAATACAATTCCTGGAGAGAAAAACAAGCAAACAAAGGATACATTTAGTTGTTTCCATTGTTTTGTCTTTGTAGCCATAGAAATAGGATTTGATGACTGCTGACTTATCAGATTTGGAAAAGTTTCCTCTTTACAACTGAACAAAATTAAATATTTAGCCAATTCTGCCCTTATTTTTATTCAGTTGAGAGTGTTTCCTGAAATAAAAAATGCCAATTTTACAATTTAAATATTTACTTTAAATATTTTGATATTTGAAAATTATTTATACTGCAATGATAGCTTTGACCTTGTTACCAATTGCATTAATATTTAACTTTGGAGCAATATTTGCATTAATATTTTAGCTTGGATGCAGCAGGAATGCTTTTGTTTGTTGCTGAAGCACAATATGAAGCATTTGCCACTTCATAAATCAGTGTGAAAAATTCGGTATTCAAGATGAAATTTATTTCCTAAGGATTCTTCTCTTTGCTTCTCAATGTCCCTCTTTCTGCATAATGTCTAGCTAAAAGGAGAAAAATATTTTTAATTAAATACACCAAAAGGGCTAAAACCAATTTTAGGACAAATCCTTAGAACAAGGATATATAATACAGAGATTATTTAAAGATTATTGGCTAACATCTGATGTCTCTTTTACTTAATCCGGAGCAGGGATTAACATGATTTTATAAGGAAAGTGTAGTATCACTGCCTCTCCTTTAAAATGTGACATAGGCTGAGTTAGCTGGGAATTGTTAAGCACCTAACCAGAGCTAAATCTGGCACATAACACGAGGAGCATCTTCCTCACCTCTTGGATCAGTCACTTGCATTTCTTCACTGAGTACTGGAGAGGACCACACCTGAGCATGTTTTGTCTCAAGCATTCTGAGTATTGCTACAGGAAAGGAGATCAGAAGAGAGGCTCCCATGGAGGTGGAGAGCCAACTTCTTGCTCTGCCTTGAGATTTGAGTCCATTCTGCCTCTCCCAGCTCACTTCCTGGAGAAGGGTTGGATTTGTCTGCACAGAAAAACCAGCACGAAAATTCTAGTTTGCATAAGAGGTGTGCACCAGGTTAATGATACAAGGGAGTAGATTGGACCCCCTCTCTCTTTTCTCTGGCTCTCTTTCTCCCCTCTTTCTTTTTCTTTGTCTCCCGACCCCAGCTCCAAAGGATCCATGTGGCAGGACCAATGCAGGATGAAAGGACTGGTGATATTCTTTGTTTTCTTCTGTTTATTTGCCTGGGCAAAGCACAGCTATCACATTCTACCCCACAACTTTGCTGTGTGAGTGGGGCATACTGAGAAGGCGTGCTGAGGCTTGTGAGCCAGCACCTTCTGAGGAGTTTGCTGTGGGAGCTGAGGACTTAATGAAGTGCCCTATACCAAATAAAGGGCTTGTTAGCCAACACCTTTTCAGTCCAAATAGTGGGCTGGTTGCTGGAGTTATGGTGACTGTATAATAAAACCACAAGTGTTTGGACACAGAGTGCAGTGTCTTTTTTCAGCCTGGTGAGAATTAACATGGAACATTGCAACCCTCACTCCTGCAGTCCATGAGCTCTGGACACTGAGGGCTGCCTGCGAGGCCAACAAGTGAGTCAAACACCCCGAGGCACAGGCTACCATCGAGTAGCTCATCTAGACTTTTGATCTTGTCTGATGTCTCCAAATCAGAGGGACAAAAAGAATGTGTTTTTAAAACAAAAGGTCTTAGGCAGCATCAGACAGCATGCATTTGTAATCACACAACCACAGAAAAGAGGTGTTTCATTCAGTACCACTTGTCTTCTGGGAAGTGTAATCACGTAACAGCAGTGTGGGCTGTGGCAAATACACTGGGTGTCTTTCAGTAAAAAATGTACATAAAACCCATGCTCTTTTTTACAATTGTTTTTACATTTGCTTCATTTTTATCTTAAAAACAAGTTCTGCTGCATATGAAAGTATTGGGAAAAATGCATTCTTTAAATAAAGCAGTCAATGAACAAGTCCTTCTTTTATCTGATTACACCTAATCTTATTTAAATACATTAGATGCTCAGTTATGATGAACTAGAAATGTTCTACTCTCTGGTACTGCTTTTTTCATCTTAATATTAAATTTCTGGCTTGTCCCATTCAAGATCCTAATATTTCTTTCATTGATTGTTCTCAGAATTACAGCTGACTTCCTAAATAACAGCTGGTTCTAATCTGATTGTAAGTAAGAACTGGTTTGCAAGGGAGACTATATAGTCCTCATTCCTTTTTTAGAGGTGGTGAGAGCTGTGCATGCTGTAGGACTACAAAATGTAGCTGAGGTTTCCCAGGGGGTTTATCTCTCCCTGGCTTGGTTTATATACATTTTAATTCATAGCTAAACCTTGACTATCTGTCTGTAGATTCTACAGCTGGCAATAGCCACCTTTCCCTAACATACCTATGCATGATACCCTATTTCTAAATTTGTATTTAATTCCTGATTAACCTCCTATTCCATTTAAACTGGTCCCAGATGATCTGTTCCTTACAGTGTAATCCTACAACCTGTACAACTGGAAATTCTGTCTGAAAACCTACCATAGATATAAACTTCATCTGGAAGAGAATTATCCAAATTGTCCTAACACACTTGGTTGTCTTCAGCAAAAAAAAAACCCAGTATATATGACTCACAAGTTACTTACTTATATTTTAAGGTCATGGAGGTAGAAAAAGACCTTTTATTCTATAGCATATAGCACTATATATTCAGGTATTTGCATAGACCTGTTGTATGCTATTATTGCAGAGTAATAAATATTAATATCATCTAGGCATTGCTTAAGTACTCAAGCATTCTTTCAGAAGCCTTTTTGTGTGGCTGTGTGGGCACACATACACACCAAGAGAGAAAAAAATAGAAGGAAAGAGAAAAATAACACAAGTCCTGTAAGGAAAAGAAAAATAATGATAGCAAAAACATCTTGTCTGATAAAATAAAGAATTAGAAGCTAAAACAAAGTAGTACCTGTTTTGAATGTCTGGAAGTTAGTTTTCTGTAGAAATGTTTAATTTCGGTTCCTATTTCAGCTGCAGTATGAAGCTGTTTTCTTTAGCTCTGTTCTCCATTAAAGTTTACAATCAAATTCCCATAAAGAAGGCAGCTCTTTAAAGGTGGACTATTCACTTATTTATGCCTATTCTTTTGCCATTTTTCCTTGTTTGTGCTTCATATTGAAAAAATAGACTCAGGCTAAAAATACACAAACAGACCAAGAGAATTGGACAGAATGAAATAGTAGGCAGTTTTACTATAAAGCAGAGTGAAGAAAGATATCATTTTTTCTGCCTCCTCTGTTCCTTTGAAATGGTTCTCCAAAATGGCTTTCCTGAAGTCATTTTTTCTTTAGAGCTATAACTGAGGATATTCTGTCAGCTTCCCCTTTCTTTTGTACAGGTTTATAGTTCTCTATAAGCAGAATGCTAAAAGCAGGTACACTAAAATGTCAGGGCTGCAGTCATTTCATAGCTGTGGCAAGTTGCCAGGTTATTTACACATAACTCTGAGTATTTGCTCACATAGAAAAATTAGTCTCTCCAAGTCTTAAAAACATGTATAGTTGCAATATATAAATACAAATGGATGAAAATAATATTATTCAGTGATTATGCTTTTTCTAAATTAGATATGCCAGTGATTTTTCCAGATTATATTTTTTGCAAGGCTTTCTATGTGGGTTCATAATATAACATAAAAATCTCATAATTCAGTTGTGTTTTCTTTTACAGATAACAAATGAAAGATTATCCCTTCACATTAGAATACACCGAAACAGGAAAACATTATCTGAATTGATGAAAAAGATGTTATGAACCTAAGCTTTACAGAGTATACCCTCTAAAAACATCAATTGTCTGAGACGTCAGATAAATATCACATATCCTTCACCAGCCAGCATGGGAGCACAGGTCTGTCTTGCTCAGAAATAAAGACTTCTTAGCTCAGGTGGGTGCCAGCAGTCACACAGTTCTGAATTATTGCCAGCTTTACGTGGTAACTCAAAAATGCTTGAAAATTGGTTATTCATATCACGTGGACAATAATTACTTGTAGAATATTCTGCTCAGGTCAAAATGACTAAAGTCGTAAGTCTAGATAGGTTGGAGTGTAGATCAGCAAAAATTATTAACTGGGAACTCTTTTCAGCAGGAAAATAAAGTAGTTCTGTTTCAAGCAAATATTCCAAGTTCATCTGATACCATTATAATAAATGGTTGAAAGCTCAAGTGGTTAACAAAAGCAGTTAAATTTCTCTCACTGTCTGAACAGGTAGAAAATCAATCCAAGAGCCTCTCTCTGAAAATGTCTTGTTCCCCATACATAAAATTCAATGTGGAGGTTGTAGGCACAAATATCTCACAAAATAAAAGTATAAAATAAAAGTCTTGAAAATTCTAGAATGAAATCAGAGGTTAAAAGCCATTATACAAATGATGTTATTATAGTAAGATAATTGTACATTTCTTATGCCAGTCACATCTTAAACTCCAAGATAAGCTGATGTTTCATTGCTCAAGCACTGCACAAAATAGTGTTGAGCCATGACTACCTCAGTTTTGCCTCAGCACAGGCAAACCTATGTTTAAGCAATCTTTTTTCTCAAAGCATTTTCTCCTATTTATGCTCCCTAGTAACACCTACCTGAGAATGCAGTAATTACCTTAATGTTTGAGGAATGTTTGAGGGAATGTGGTGATATAGCACTGCATACCTGACAATCAGGCTGAAAATGTGCTCAAGCACTAGCCTGTGTAACTGGAAAGAAGAAGAAAGACACATGGACAAAACAGATACCCAGTTATTAAAAAGAGTCAATTTGCCCTGGAGCTTGCACAGCAGCGCTGCTGCTTTGGGGAGGAGAGGGTCACACACACAGGCAGCTGGCAGGAGCTGTAGGTATCCCAGCCCTAGCCAGAGGGCTTGGCTCTAAATGCTGGGTCTGGTGCTTGCCCCTCCTCAGCTCACATGCTCGATCCCCCTCCTGCAGCTAAGACACTCTCCAGTCAGAGCTTTCAAACCCTGAAGCTTAAATCTAGTTCCCAAGTCATCTTTAGGCTTTTACATGATTAACAAAAGTGCTGAAGCCTGAGAGTTGCTGCTATAATCAGGTCAATCCCTACTTCCTGATGCTGCTAAATCACAGTAAACATCCCTTTTGCCAAAACATTTTTGCTGACAACAGGTGAAGGAAAGAAGGAATATGCTTATTTATATTCCACCTTCTCTCCTATGTATATAATGCACCACTCTGTATATAAGCAGCACTCCATTATTTCTCTGCTGCTCCTTTGCTGGGAGTTACACAGGACAGACCCACAGGCAGTTAGATGCCTCTGGGATGGACAATATTGCCTTGTGCTTGGATGGCAATTTTTTATTCCTCTTGTGTTACATCACATTTCACCACTGCAGCTAATGCATGTTGACAAAGTATAAGGATCTGTGTCCATTGCTTGTCTTTTTTATCCATTCATTGGCTCAAACTGGCCTCTCAGACAGGAGCAACTGCAGGAACTTGCTTCTTGATCAGTAAAGTATGTCAATAAATCCATGTACACATTTTCCAGAACAACTTTGACTTCATTTTTCTTCAAAATAGGTTTGATTTTCTTGTACAAAATATACGATAAAAGTGCAAGTATTATTAAACAAATAAAATCAATGACACGTGCATATTCCTTTAAGTAGATCAACTCTCTTTAGATTAATAATCTTTAGAAAAGTTTATTATGTTAAACCACTGTATGTGAGAGACTGTAATAAAAATGTGAAAGTTCATATATGTACAAAAATCCTGTAATGTTTAGGTTTTGTCAAAACCTGCTAGGCAGTAAAATAGTTCCCTTAGCACTTGTCAACAAAACAAATATTATATTTTGCTAGTGTAATTTCTATAATAAGAATGAAAATAAAAATGAGAAAAGCATATTGACCTCTTGGCAATGAATGAGATCCTGTTCTCTTTCTTTTTCCTGGAAATTTGAGAAATTACAATATTTAACTTAGACACTTGGGAGAAAATTGCTTCTTGCAAGTTCAAAGAATTAACAAGATTCCAGCTGTTTCAGTTTCAATCATATTTCTTTAGTTATATACATCTAAGAGAGCAGACCAAAGGAAATTCCTGTCTTTCCTTTTATATATTAAATTTTCAGATCAAGGTAGCAGCTATGATACTTTCCAGTATAGGAAAAAAAATAAAAAGAAGAGAAAAGAAAAAAAGAGAAATAAAGTTTTTTAAATATCAGTTCTTCACAAGAACAAATTTTACTGGCAATACTACTAATCACACCTTATTTGATTCACTCATGTCTAATTCAAGCTGAGGGGAATGTGATACATCTCAACAGCTCTATTTGGCAACATTGATGTTGTCAGGGCGACACCACCAGAATGTTCCTTACCTAATGGAAATCAACATTTATTTTCTTTTTCAAATGGAATTTAATGCTGATGAATGGAGCCTACATATCATTCTGGAGATGAAAGGTTTGATTTAAAGCCTGTCGTGGGGTCTTTTTTGTAAGAGTTGGTGTGCTTTGCTTGGATCAGGCCCCAGATCTTTCGTTTACCTGTGGTCAGACAGGGGGGTTGCTCAACAGAGATTCCCCCTAGGGAGGGAAAGTTGTGTTTTGTCTTTGGGCTGATCTTGACAATTGTTATGCTCTTTTCAGGGGCAAAGCACAAATGCACGGAACATTTAATACGCCTTGGAAGCCCCCACTTCTAAGCTGAATAACACATCTCAGCTGCCTACATTCAAAAGAGTTGCCCACATCCCTCTTATTCTGAAAAAAGTTTCTTTTCAGAACAAGCCAAGATGTAGTAATTGGTTAGCTTGAATTGTTCTTAAATAAGAACAGAAAAAATAAGTCAAACTTTTTTTACATTTTTGACTCTTTTGTTGATTCATCTCTCACCTCCCAATGTTATTCCACAGGAACGGTTTTGTTACATTTGTTCTCACTATTGTCCAGTAGTAAAAA
>VXAC01004729.1:1610830-1668973 GCA_013399225.1 Rhipidura dahli | reverse complement strand
AAAAAAAAAAAAAAATTCTTCTTAGTATCTTTTGTATCTCCAAGAAGTCTAATTTCATAGGTTGAAAATGCCTATATCTATACCAAACAAGTCCTATAAACTATTCTGTCCCAAAAAATGATAAATGCTTCATATCCACCGGATAAAAGCTCAGTTAAGGAAGTTGAATACAGTTTCAAGAAAACAACAGAGAAATTTGTAACCTGGTCTATAGCAACTGTTAGTCTCTAAATTGAAGGTTTACACCCATGTTTCTCAATGGGTAAGATGTGGGTCAGGAAGGGATCCAGGGTTCTGATATCTACAGATCTGTTCCACTGTCCCAGAGACACTAACATCCCAGAGTGGTGGATCCAGCAGGCACTTCATTGCTGGGAGTGCAGTGCAGCACGGGGAGTCTTTCAGCACTGTGGGGTCGTTCCCACCACACCTATTTGATGCAATACATGAGGGAGAAAAATACCTTGCAGCGACAGAGTTGGGTGTTCTTTTAGCCTGAAATATCATGAAATACAGACGCAGTTGGACATGCCACAGAAAAAGCATCATCTGAGCCAGAACAGGTTCAGATAGAGCTTTGTTAAACAATCTCACTTCTTTTTTGGACTCATGAACTTTCTGCTATATATCAACCTCAAAGGATTCAATATTACTACTGTAAATAGAAGCGATAATAGCATATGCCATGCGCAATAGAAATTTCAGGATTTGCACATATATAACCAGGAATAAGAAAAACAAAATATGTACATATCAGCTGGGATTTTTCATTATTGTATTTTACATCTAAAAAGACTCTGGAAATATCATCTCTACATACATGAATAAAATAAAATTTAAGATATTAGCAACTACGTTCTTACCAAGAAAATGTAATGCTAGTTCTTTTTATGTTGTTTGAATAGGACTTGGATCAATCTGATCTTGTGGAAGGTGTCCCTGCCCATGGCAGCGGGGCCAGAACTAGATGATCTTTATGGTTCCTTTCAATATGAATTATTCTGTGATTCTATGAGTCTACAATAATTTTACTGAGTGTATTTGTTATAGTTCTCTTCCATTTACAAGAAAATTCTTGTTTTATTTTTTATTTCATTTTACATTTTCTTAAAATTAAACCCTGGGCAACTTTTGACCAACACCATAATTACCAGTGGTGTTTAACCAAAATTTTTTCTGACAGTATAGATCACTCTGAACAGCTCATCTCTTTTTCCTGATGTACAGCCAATATATTCGCCCCATAGAATATTTAGCCATATGCTATGGCTCCTGGTTTTTGTGTCTTCTCTGCTGTGCATCACCACTACTGAGAAAAGAAATAAGAGAACTGAAAAAAGTGGGAATGAATAAATGGATTCCTTCTTGCAGGAATGTCATGGCTTATGAATGGCTTCCCCAGGATAACTCCCGTTTAAAAGAAAACCACAAAACACTCCCCTGCCCCCTCTGGTGACAGACTAAAGATGGAAGTCACAGGTAGAGATAAAAACAATTTACTGGAAACAGCAATGAGATAAGAAAATTAACAGGAACAGCAAAATTGACAATAATAAAAATTTCCAAAGAGAGGGTGATTTACATGGAAAATGCTCACCAAGACCAGGACAAGGAGAAAGCAATGACAGACAGATCCTCAACCCACAGCCCTTTCCCATGACTAGAAAAAAATGCCTTTTCTTCCAGGAGGTAAGAGAGAGGGAGTCCCTTTCTGTCGGATCTTGGCCACACCAACAAGGGTCCAGGCCTTGCCCCCTTACGGTTACTGCAAAAAATTAACCCTGTTCTTTGCCAATATATTTTTGTGGACACACCATACATGTGGACATCCAACAACACCTTTAGGGGTTCAACTAATTTTTCAGCTGTGGAGGGAAATGAAGGCAGTGGAAGAAGAGCTACATTAAACTGCTGGGGCTTCGGCGAAGTTTGACAAGCAGAGCCCACAAAACCCTTAGCCTTAGTTTGTAAGCTTATTGCTATTCACTCTGTTGGGGCACTCGCTGCAGCAGTCACAGCCCTGTGAACAATGTGGTACATTAGAGCTAAATTATGCACCAACACCCTGATTTATGGCTAAGAACTGTACTAAATTAAGTAGAAATTCTAAATTAAGGAGAAAATTGGAAATTAAAAGGCAAGGCTAATTTATTAGGAATTAATTTGCTAACCACCAGTAGTATGGAAATAGATGTAAAAATAAAGCCCCAGTGGAAAAATATATAACTAATGTGCAGGATTTTTGAAATGCAAGAACTCTTGGAAAGTTTAAGAACTCCCTAAGGCAGATGTGCTTCCCCACCCCCAAATACTGGATAATTAACCTAAACTTTTACAACTGAGATTTTGAAAGAGCTGAATGGTAAGACCTTGGAAACTAATGTAAAATCTTGGAACACTGAGGAAATTCCAGAGAAGTAGAAGTAAGCTAATTTTCTTCCAATATTTTAAAAGGCTACATAGTGACTCAAGTAATTATAATCCTGTCATCATAGCATCATTTATAGGCAAAAGGATGGAACAATTGGTATGAAGCTCAATTAATTTAAAAACTAAAGTAGGATAATAATTTAATTTATATCAATCAGATCTTGTCAAAATAACATAATATGGGGGTTTTTTTTTAGATTTCTAAAGAAGCTGATAAAAGCACTAGTTTTAATTTAATATGCCACAGCAACTGTGCAATTTTACTTGGTGCCCAAAATTAATATAATATAAAAGTAATGGAGCATAGATTAAATAGTAAGTGAAATAAAATCAGGCCAGCACATCTCTAAAAATAAATGTAAAGTAAAGAAAATTTATAACTTCTTTGGAAAGATTGATTCTTAATTATAATTTTTTTTTTTTTAATTATCTGAGAGAAACTACACAATTTTTTGTGGTCAGGTTGGCAAACAAGAACATTTATGCTTGTAAATAATAAAGCCAGGCCACTGGTATTGAACAACTCAGACTTCTTAATAAATTTCTTACTAGGAATATGTATCAATATAAGAAAATTCAGGGTCATATAATTAGGAATAAGATTACTAACTATGCTTAAAGGTTTCTGAGAAACTTCAATGTTTCTCATCAACAGACAAAATTCAAAGATTAAAAACTAAAAGGCTAATTCAGCACCTCAACACATAGGCAGAATCATAAACCAGAGAAATTAAGTTGTACAACTTCCATTTCTGACATCATGTCTTGTCTTTTAGTCACCTTCAGATTTGATGTTGATAGCTGAAGATGAGTGTTCATAAATTGGAGTTTTAAAGAAAAATCACAGAAAAGCACGAATAACTGGAAAGGAGTCATGATAATTTCAGTTTTCCAATACTAATATAACAGCTGGTTTTATTATTATCTATAAATATATGTATATACAGATGGGGGCAAGGAAATCATTGTCTACTTCTTTTCCTGTTTACTATACCTGTTATATAAACATACCATGTCCACAATTTGAAACAAGAGAAATTCAGATTGGTAACAAGAGCCTTTTTTTTCTCAAATAGTAAAAACTTTATGCATATTGGAAACATGGCATGAAAAGAGGAATATTTTCATGAAAGATTATTTTTGTATTCAGACCATTTTTTAAAATAAAATATATTAAGTATTTCAGAGATTTATTTGAGGAACTTCAGTGATCTGGGTGATGTTAATGAATTCATGCTCAAGGAACTTACGGTTCAGCATTCGAATCTATGAAATTAAATTAAATCTTATCAAAAAACTGAGGAAGATAGTGTCATATTGATCTTTCACTGTCTTGTGCTTTCAGTAAGGCTTGTGTGATTTAGTGGGCTTCTTATGCATAACAAGTTTGAACATATGAAAAAACTTCACTAGACCTAAGATTCTTTCTTATAGTGAACAGCCTTTTCTAAGAGCAATCCCATTTTTCTTGAGAAAAACAGGGATATGATTTAACCATCTGGAAACAGTACATTGCACTCCTATAATCTACACAGCATTCCTTTTGTTTTCTGTGGTCAATTCTAGAGCTATATAGCTCTCATTTTTGTAATGGGAATTTTTAACAAACTCTCCATTTGCAAGGAGCAGTTATACATTTTCATTCCAGTTATTCTAATTTAGCTGTCTCTTTTTTTTTTTTTTTCCCTCACTTTCTCTTGTATTTAGAGTGGTTCAAATCATAGTGAAGACAACAAGAAATGGAAAGCTGCAATACACAGAAAACAAGATCACAGCTATTAGATTTTCGCATCAACCACGTTTGCTATTTTAGATCAAGGTGGTCAATAACAAGCTAAATGCATGCTCCATAACACAATCCATGAAAATTATAGCATATTGCATGACATAATCATGCATTCCATAATCTATAAACAAAACCATGGTGCAGTTGTGTGCAACTCGGGAAATACCCTCCAGCCAATCAACACATACAGGTGGCTGGATAGTTAGAGTAATAGTAGAGTCACTGAATATGGTCACAGATTAGAGGATCCTTCCCTAACTGCACCACCTGATGACTCTGTGCTTGTTCACTCTCTTTAGAGGAAAACTCTGAGAGGATCTTTGGGACAGACATATAAGCCCAAAGACTCTTGGACTGAGCAGGTATTCTGTCACCTTCAGAAGGGAAGCTGTGGTGGAGCAGCAGATTGCAGAATAGGATGCTCCCAGAAGGGAGTTAACATATAAAGGATCTGCATACAGGTGAATAACATCTTTCTTCTAGGTGGGTATAGCACTGAGTTAGAGAAATGGCTGTATTGGCAGGTGGACAACATCTTAAAGATAGTTTGGGTACTCTTCCAGGCCATAAAAACTATATACAGGGCAGAAGAAGGGTGCTCATGGGATTGAGGGAAAATTAAGTGCATGGAAAAATATCTCATGGAAATATGCTATACAGGTTACGTACAATAATCTGCAGAGAAGTCCTCAGTACTTTAAGGGCATACTTTCTAAACCAGAGGCATACTTGAACACATTTTTAGAGCTACTCACATTTTGTAGAGATAACAAGACGAGGTAGACCGAGGTGACGTGTAAACTGTGTGCTGTTTTCTTTCATTTCCATTTTATCTGTACTTTCATTGGACTGGGGTACCTCATTTCCCCAATGTGAAAAATTAACCATACTGTCAGGTTTATGCTATGCACAAAGTCAGGTTAAACAAAAAGTGACCCCTCAGAAGATGACCTTTCTTGGGCTAATATGTCAAAAAAGAAAATTGTGTACTCTAGAAATAGGGTAACTAGAAACAGATTTGTCATTTTGGTATATTTCTTAGAAATGAGAATCACAAAGAATTGAGAAAAATTGCTGACAGGCCAGCAAATTATTTATTCATATGTATTTTTGTTGGAAAGAGGAAAATTGTTTTTCATCTTGCTAAATATGGTCTTTGCAATCACAGAGGGAAATACAACTTTAAGCTTTTGGTTTGCATTTGAACATGTTGCAAGAGTTGAAGTGAAGCTTAGGTTGGCAGCACTGCAAGTCAGAGTAAAAGTCATGTGGTGGATGAGTTTTTATTTTCTGGGGAATAAATCCATATTGGTTCATAGATCTGCAAATACAAATCTGTTCTTCAAGAACAGATCTCCTCCTTTTTAAAGAAAGGTATACAAAAATACTGTAAGAATTAACAAAGCACTTTAAACTCCAGTGTCTAAGTGATCTAAGTGATCAGAATGCCTTTAGCATTTTCTAGTAGTGAATGGGAGAACTCATTTGAGCAGTGATTCAGCTTTGAACAAGGGGGAAACTCAGCCACAAGATGTGAAATCAATTTGTAATAAATTTCCTAGAGAAATGGGCAATTTACTAAAGGGCACAAAACACCAACTTGCTAAGAAGAGCGTTTTAAAAATCCATGGAGGCATCAATCCTGCCTATTCTGTGGAAAATGACATGGAGTACAAGGACACTAGGAAAAAGGCCAAGAGAAGATAACCAGTATGTTGAAGCAGTTAAGCCATTCTGGGAATAAAGAAAGAGGATGTCAAGCTGGAAAAAATGGACAAGATTATGCATTTTCCAAGGTGTCTGGCGTGGTCATACTATGTCTTTTTCCTCTGTGAAGGTTGGCTTCCAGTCTGGCCTACAGGTAGGCAATTAAATCTGAGGATAGATTGTATTGAACGCTGTTACTGCTTACATTCCCCTTCTCCATGTTTCCTGATGTAGAGATCACATAATCCATGACTTGCAGTAGTGGAACTGTTAATTGTCTAAATACATTGCTCTACTGTGTAAGGTACCTCTTTCTGTATCTTCATGAGAGGACCTTAAAGCATTGTACTGACTGCGGGGTTAAATTTATGGTCACCAATCATCTCCCTCTCAGAAATACAAGGAAAAGGTTTTTAAGGGAGTATGAAGCAATGTTGGTGCTGAAAAAAAAAAAGGATTGTGCAATATTTGTTTACAAACCTTTAAAAAGCTCCATATAAAACTGAGCTTTCAAAAGGAAACAAAGTTAGACTTGAGATGAAAATCAGTTTCAATGTTTTCAGCTGGTCTGTTAAACATTTTAGTAGTCTTGATTATGCAGTTTCTCATTCAAGTACTGTATAGTCAGATGTGTATTTATTAGAAGGAATATTGCCTCTCAAATAGACTTCATAAAATTAACTACACACCTAAATAAAAATGTAAAATTGTTCAAAGTCAGTATTCTATGTAGGAATATTCTGTATTTCCTCTACTGGAAAATGGGCATGCTCTTACTGTATTATTCACAAAAGTTTTGGTTTATATCTTGATTACCGTTACACTTACTTTTCCTTTAAATGTAGGCTATATTTATTTATAGAATAAACATTTTTTTTGATTCTAAATTATGTGTTTGCTGAATTCTGAGGCTGAACATAGCAGGCTGTCCACTTGTACATTTCTCACCTCTCTTGTTACAAAATTTAGTATCAGAGAAAAGACATAGAAAATTACATCTCTCTATGATTTTTTTCAAGAATTCTAATTGTAATTCAGGAAAGTCTTTAATACTCTCCCTGAATAATGAAGACTATTACTCTTTAAACATTGCTTGATGGATTACAGTCAGCATGTCTAGACAAAGTTCATGCTTGGCTCCTAGTAAACTAGGAAGCAACAATTATTCAGTTTGTCCATTTTTAATATTTATTTATCTATTTATTTATTTATTTCACAAGCAATGCTTCCAGAACACAAAAGCTTGAAATACTACATTCTCAGATGACTAATATATCAATAATGTTGCACACTAAATTGCTTGGAAGTATCAGGGAGAAAAAAGAAGTTAAGCAAAGAGGTAATTAATAGGAATTTTTACTGGTTTGATTGCATTTGATTCTCTTATCCTGTGTAGAGAAGATTTAAAGAATTCCCTTATACATACAGAGAATAGAAGTACTTTCATATTTCTTGTACTCATGTATAAATTTTATTATCACTGATGCCCTTACATTTTTTTTGTAGAGGCATAGGGCAAGACCTAGCATAAATTCCACTTATATTTTATTGATTCCTCTCCACACACAGAGAAATAGAATGAGTCCAATCTAATGTAATGTAATAGAAAGTTTATTTCTAAAGTCAAATGGCTTCTTTTACTGGTTATGACAAAAAATCAGAAACAAAATCTCTAGCAGTTATTCATATCCTGAGATTTTACTAACTGTCCTATTTTGTAAATCTCAGATCATTTACTTCTTATAGATCTTTATTAGCATTATGCGTTGAGAAAAAATTTCCACAGACATTTGAAGCCAAAACTTTGCACTTGAATTTTTATTTTTTTTTAAATCTGTGGGGTTTTTTTCATGTATTTTGTGGTATTTTGGGGGGGATATGCAATAGATGAGTAGACATAAAAAAAGTATAAAGGCAAGTAGCAAGGCCATATTTTGAGTGTCTGTGTCTGAAGTTTGCTCCAAGAGTACTTGACAAATTCCTGTCTCCTAAGAAATATCCTTCTACCTATTTCAAGAGGGATATTATAAAGAGAGCACTGTGAGGAATAGCAGGAGGTATGTCCTTGCTATAACACTAGGACATATAAAACTGATATGAACATCAATTTGCTGATAATCCCCTCTTCCTCATTCATTCAATTAATACACCTCTCTATATCCTCGCTCTGCTGGTCTACTGCTTCACAGTGAGCATATATTGACCCTACATTAATCTATGTTTTGAAATACAGTGTGAATAGCTTACATAAATCACAAAACAATTGAGATTAGAGGTTTTCTGGTCCAACCCTCCCTGCCCACAGATGGTCAGCTAGGCAGGGTTGTAAAGGAGTATGTTCTGTAAGTTTAAACTTAAGTTTTGCGTAAACATGACTGGAAACTTCATGATGTCTCTGGAGAACCTGCTCCAATTTGATCACATTCACAGTAAGTAAGTGGTTTTTTGTGTTCTGGTGACATTTCCTGTTTGTTTTTTATTGCTGTTGTTATTTGTGCCCAGTGCCCACTCCTGTTAGTGGGCACTACCAAGAAGTGTCTGGCTCCCTCTTCTTCATTCCCTTCCATCAGGGATTTGTCTACTTTCTTCCAAGCCTATTTTTCTGCAGGCTGAAGAGTCCCAACCATCTCAGCCTCTCTTCACATGAAAGATGTTCCAGTACTTTAAGAAGAGATGAGGGAGAAAGATGTCATCTCAGTATTAACAATAGAAGACCTGGATGCTGTATTTGTTAATTTTTTTAAAAGATTGATTGAGAAGTCTTGATTGGTTTTTTTTTCCAGTAGTATGGATTGGAGAAGCCAAATGAAGCTCATATTTGTTGTTTGTGCCTGCTGTTCTACTTACTGTGTTCTAACCAACATTTTTCCGCTGCCCATGTTCATGTTCCTAGAAAGTGATTAAATGCTTTCAAAAAAATATAAAGAGTGTATTTGTATGTGCATTTTTTTAGTATATCTGAACCACTTTAGCTGCATTTTTGGCAAACTTCATTCACTTCATCTTCTTGGCATTTCATTATATTTTGTGTGATCACAAAATCAACTCTCCAGCAACAAAGCGAAACACGACTCTTTGAAATAAATGTTGTCATTAACAAGCCATGCCAGGCGCAGTGACAGATTTGCAGCTGTAATGAATAACATTTCCCGCAAAGTTCTCCTATCTGACAGAAAAGCTGTGACATTACTGCAGGCAATGGTGTTGGAAAGTAAAAGATTGATTGATGCAAGTAGATAATTGAAACCTCAGCACCGTCACATGAATGCCAACCTAACAACCAAGCCACCACTCTACAACAACATTTATCAAACAACAGCCTTTCCATGAGTAACACACACACACACACACACAAAACATGGAATATTTCTTCATAATCATGAGTTACTTACTTCTAATTTATCCTAACTAACTGATTAATTAAGTCTTGATCAATTCAGTTACTTCTGGTATCTAAAGTTCCCAAATTCAGTTCAGAGTTATTGCCAAAAATACTTAGTAGGAATAAGGTGAATAGCACTGTACCTTTGACATGGTAAGTTATAGCACCTTTGTCCTGTCTAGGTTCCTGAACTTAGATGCAATAATCCATATTTACTCTTGCCTATATAAGTCAGCGACTGTCAGAGGTTCTGGGAGTCAAGGTATGACTAAGCAGTCCTTATATAAAAATGTTTAGTGCAAGGCATCTAAATGACTGGATAATGGTTTTATTATTTGTTTGATTAGATTTCAAAATGCCCTCAAATTTGGTGTCATAACCACAATTAATTTAGATTCTAAAATCATATTGGAATATGTCTGTAAGAATACTTAGGATAGTTTGTCACTATTTTTGCATAATCCCATTAAAACTCACAATAGACATTTGCTCATTTAAGATAATTTTTCCTATTTCACAGCTACTGTTAAAGAATGTTTTTATTATATGGCTTTCTTTCAAGAAAACTTACAAATCAAGTAATATCTAGCATACATCATCCTTGGAACAACAGGTGTAAAATGGATCCATGTGAAGCCATTGGATTTAGTAGAATCACACTGATTTGCAAAATTAAACAATAATTTACAAGTTCATCTAATCTTAACAAGTGACTGATGAAAAATACAAGGATGTTTACAAAGAGACCACTGAGTATGTGGAATTAGCAAATCATCACACAGCAACAGATCTAATATGGCAAATGTCACGGATAGAAATACCAGGTAAAGAGGACAGAAACCATACCTGTAAATCAGAAATAAATTTAAATTAAACAGTATCTCCTTTTTTTTTCCTGATATTTTCACAGCAAATATTTTAATTAATATTTAGAAGAAAAACTAAAAATTCCAACCTGTTATTGCTTTATACCAGGAAGAAAAGGTAATTCCCCTAATAAAATGTGGCCTGAAATAATACTCCAGATAAGTTATATCATTTTTTGTATAGTTTTTACCCTGCTACTGATGTTAAATGTAACATATTTTACTCTTCACCCTGATTCTATAATTTATTTATCACTATTCAACATAAAGGAACAGTCCATGAGATGGGTTAAATTGTCAAACTCTACTGAGAATCTGGCTTGTCTCTTTCTGTTTTTGTCTTTTACTGATTGTCTCTTTAGACATATCTTTCCTCAAGTTTCCCTCGGGCTTCCTTCAATCTCCTTAAGATTTTTTTTCTTTCTCTTCCCTCCATGAGCTTTGTTTCAAGTGTTCCAACAATCTGTTGACTGATTCCAGCAGTTCTTAACCATTCATCATGTTCTAAGAAGCAGCTTTGGTTGACTTCACCAAGGGCAGCACAATTTCGCCTGTGGTTATGCACTTTTCCTTACATCTCTTTTCCATTTCATTTCACTGACTGAATTTGATTCATTTTTTTTCTGCTCTGGCCTGGCTTCCTTCATTCCTACAATTCTTTGCTTCTGCCTTTATCCTTTGTTGTTTTTCTGTCTCTCTTCTTTCCTACTGAGAGAGTAACAGAAGACTAATGAAATAGGAAGCTGTCTTTTGTTTGGGTAGGACCTCTAAAAGACAAATACTGTCTGGGCTTAGGAAAGAAGAGTCATAGAGAAGTTTCTTTCAATGAAATTTCTCACTTCCTATCTTTAAAATCAGATAAGCCATTAAAATGGTCAATAAAATATTCAGTGTCTTTTTTAAGGACTTTTTAATACTTACGCTTGTTTTGGCTCACTATCTTTTATTACAAGCAGGGAGTTACATCACTATTCTCTTTGCTTGTGTTTAGGTTTCATTTCATTCAGTATATTTTAGTTCATATTCATCTAAAAACGTCTTTAAATTTAATACAGATTCTAATATTAGGGAAATAAATTTAAGGATGTTAACCAATTAAAAAAAAAATACTTCCTTTCTTTCTGATCAAATATTTGTTTAACTATTTTATAATATGATCATTTTTTCTGAAGTTCCTATATGGCAGAAAACTGACAGAAATTTGTTTTATGAACAATCTACTTGAATTAATTTCAATTTAAACTTATGACTGGATCAAGGTGCTGCTACAGGGCCCAGTCTCGACTGGCTTTGATGTTTCCCTGGATACAGCTCCCTGCTCCCTGTCTGTTCCTGTTGTGCAGCTGTAAATCTGCAGGTGGAGCAGGACCCATCCTCCTGGGGCCACCAGCTCCCAGCCTTGACCATCGTGGGCGTCTCCATTTTCCAACCCGCTGAGCACAGACTATCTTCTTCTCCTTCACTGTGGTTTGGGGGTTCAGACTCTTGGAGCTGCAGGGTCTCAGAGGAGATCCATCTGCTCTTTCTCCTTATCTCTGATGTTGCACAGTGTGCTGACCTCCTCCCACAGTTTCTTTACCTGGTGGCAGAGATCTCTCACCAGCAGTACTGAGTCATGCAAATCTGCTGGGAAGGCAAATTAGATAGCAGCAGCTGAGGCAGACCAGAAAATGCTGCATCTTTTTCTCAGGAGAGGGTAAAAAACTTGCCTTGAACTCTCTTCTATAAAGACTCATTAATTGAACTCACAGGATGTGCTGTGGAATATCCTGTGTCTGTGAGTGTACTTTAATTTCTTTATACCTATGCTAAAGAGTCTTCAAATGGCAACAATAAATTAAACTAAAAGCATGATTAGTAGTTCATATTTTTAAATAGGAGACTGTGAGTGCAAAAATACACAATTGCAATGAGATGAGATGCATGCTGTATTTATAAATAAAAAATTAAATACAGAGTGGAATAGTCACTAGAAAAGCCCAATTCATTATTTGTAAAAGAGGCAAACCACAAAAAGGTGAGAGTAGGAATCCCTTCTCTTTGCCTTCCTGTGAAGAGGCTGCCTTGATGTCAGTCTTTGTATTCTTTCATTTCAAGTGACTACCCAATCTTCCACCATCTGCTCACAGCCAGCCCTCAGACTGGCAAAAAGCAAACAGCTCTCTTAGAACTAAACCATACAATGCCAAATGCCATATGAGACATAAAGCTCCTTTATACGAAATGCAATGTTATGTACCAAGCAAAGTGATACAATAAATAGATAAATAAATAAATAAATAAACTAAAATAAATAAATAAAATTCTGTGAGAAATTAACTCTTAATGCCATTAAAGTAATGAGGCATAAGGTCAAAGGAAAGGAAACAAGATTTTAAATTAGTATTTTCATTGTGGTGATGGAACCACTGCTGAGACCCCTAATCCATTCATGCTGACAGACCCATTATCTGCAATTATTCTTTATTCAAGTGTAAACCACCATTATGCATGGAGCTGTTGCTGCTGCAATAAAAATTTTAGAAGCCTTGTACTGTAAGTAGCAGCTGACTTCACCAAACTGCAGGGGCAGATATAAAAAAAATCCTTCCATTTTCAATCATAACTTGAGTCTTATTTTGTCCTTTTGAGTAAAAGAAAATAAAATATTTAAAGTCTCTGCTTGAATCTCAAACTTGCATCAGGGCTTAGGGTCAAAATTTATTTACCCATATCACCTATATCTGTATTCATGAATGTATTAGTATTTCTTCTGAAATGTGTGGCCTTATGTGAACCTCATTTTTAAAAAGCAGTAAACAAAGATGGGTTTTGTGTTCTGTAGTAGGCACAATGATTTTGAGAGTTTTGTTTTGAGAAGAGCTGATTCTCTTGGCTTCCATCATTCTCAAACCATTGCAGATTGTTCCGCAGAATGAAAGGAGCACTTCTTCAAATTTTCAGTAATCTTATTCCTTTCCAGTCTTGACCCTAAAGATATTATCTAAAAACAGAGTGAAATCAAGAGGAATATTTTGCAAACCTAGGAGAGACTGAAGAAACTTGCTTACAAAAAAATCATTCACTCAAGTATCTAGAGCTATTACCCAAAACTAGAAAATATATGAAATTAAAAATAAAAAAGAAAAAGAGACATTCTTGTCATTAAAAAAAAAAAAAAAAAAAAAAGTGAATTGGAAAAACTAATAAGCTTTTGTTAGCTTTCTCATTTCTGACTTCATTCCTGTGAAACAAAAAACAATAAGAAAATAAAGTATGTAGAGAATATAGAAGTGTAGAATTGTTACCAGAGCTAAATAGATACAGACATAATTACTGAAAATGAATAAAAGACTTATGTGCTTGAAGGTGTAAAGTACACATAGGGAGAGAAATGTAAATGATGTCAGAAAAAACTCACATACATATCTTACACAGCTTTTGATTTCATGATAAGCACTCTGCCCTGTATTAAATATTTCTCAAATCTGTCATAGCAACATTTTTGCATTTCTAAATCTGAGCCCAAATCCTCTCATAACCTATTGGAAATATACTTACTTCCTGATACCAGAGAGGTCCTGATCCCAGAGCAGCTTAGTCATATGCAGGCACTTAGTCATATGCATTTTCTCCTACTCAGCAGAAACCCCATTCAAGACTGCAAGGTATTCAATTCCCTTTGCCACATCCAGATACATTGGAGTCACTAAAGATTTTTAATGAAATAAGTAAGAATAATTCAACAAGCAAAGTAACATACTCTTATCTAATTATATACTTTAAAAAAACAACCTGAGTTTTTGTGGAACTGCTTCTAAAATGCTCTGTTCTAAACTGATGTTAATCATGGAAGACTTCAACCTGGATTTCAATCTAAGTTCAGTAGAGTTAAAGTAAATACATGAGTTTGCACCATAAAGCATCAGGCAGCCTGAACAGGCTGAATCTGCCTTTCCTCTACCAAAAACATACTTTCAAGGTAAGAGACCAGAGGAAAAAAACAAGGGAAATTAGGTATCATCCTATTTCTATACTTTTCAGACCTTCTTTTCTTGAATATATGGCCCTGAACATGACAGAGACGTTTGGACTTTAATGTACATCTTAAAATCATTAATGTCACCCGGTTAAACTTCATCATACAAGGGTAATGGACAGTGGAAATAGGCAGGCTATTCTTATTCTTATAGTATGATGGCTTCAAAACAACGAGAAATACTGTGTAAAGCATGATGTCTATTTAATTGGTGTGGGTCTGAATCTATCACACCCATCTCCCAAGCACCCTTGCTGCTGAACAAATTGGTTGTACAGTCTTCTCACTGAAAAAGAAGAAAAGACATTGCTATAGTAGCCACACTAACATGAGATATCATTTTAAATGGAAATAGCCTGTTCCGGAGGTATAGTTTGAATTCTTCAGTTTCATTTTTCTTACTTTTTCAGGTGATGAAATCATTTCTGGGTGTGTTAAATGTAAACCGTTCAATAAGGGAATATGAAATTTAATTCTTTCAGGGATAATATGATATGATTTCACAATTCTTTAAGCAATGTGTAAAAGGTCAAACAAATTTGAAAATTGCAAAGAAAAAATATCAGAAAAAGGAATAATGGTCAAATGGAAAAGCAGAAAAAAGAGATAACAGAAGGGTAATTTATACAATAGATATGATATCCAGTAGATTAATTGAGTAATTTATATATGCAGTTCTGTGATAATCCAGAATAATCATTCTGTGAATTTAAAAATTTCTTGGCACTTTTGCATTCTGTGTCTCGTATCTTTCTCTTTCTTTATTGAATTGGGCAATACAGGACCATACTTTCATACTGAGGAGTTATACTGTGGAAATACAACATAGAATTTCAGAATATTAATTTCTTACAGAATTTTTTCAGGTAGAAGTAATATACCTTGTCACTTGTGGGACCCATGGCTGAGTTTTGGACCCTACAAGGTGTAACTTCACCGAAGAAGTGCTGGTGATCTTGGCTGGGACACATTCCCATGAGAGCCTGATGAAGTCATCAAAGTAGTGTTTGTAACACAAGGAATGTAATATAAATGGACCAAAACTAAAGCAATGACAGGTTTGATGACAAATAATTATGTGGCTTTCATATTTATGTTTCTTAGAGTATTTTCTCTCTCCCATCATCTCTTTCATTCACTGTCACCACTTGGCTATTTCCCTATCAATCAAAACCTCAGTATTGGCTTTGTTTTAGTGTTTTTCATTTTTTTCTAGTAGTTTGGTTTGATCTTCCATCCTGAGAAATACACATGTTAACCTGTGTCACCTGCTGTTAGATTTGTCTCAAATATATTGTAGGAAAGAAGAAAACAAAAACTCATATTTCAAGGATTTAATATTTTAGAGATTTTATTCTCACGGTGTAAACCAGGAATATTATGCTCTTAGGGAGCTGATTGCTCAGTAAAGTAATTTATTACTTGCACACCTATGATTTATTGTGCCTTCTTATATCCACTGCACTTTTATTACCAGTCATTCTCAGACAACAGCTTTTTCACAGTACTTTAAAGAAGCAGGTTGTTTTCTGAAACACAGTCAGCTGCAGAAGCTGGGCAATGAAAACTGGCCAAGATATTTTCCAAATTTACCAACCCTGAAGTATATGCAATTCCAAACCAAGTTGGAAGTTACTGCAGATGCTACTCATGCAAAAAGGGGTGTGATTAATCTGTGATAAGAGGTGAGTGAGCTGAGTGATGTTTTGTTGCACAGTTAAAAAAATTTAGTGTCTGGCCTTTTCTTTGCAAGGTGTCATTGCCTTGAAGCACTTGAGCTCTGTCTGCCTTGAGAAAGCTCTCCCAGCAGCTGCTGCTACACTCCCAGAGCCTGCTGGGGCTGCCAAATTTCAGATTTGCCTTCAGAATTTCATCTCTGTGCCTCATTTGCACTGCAGCACAAAGCTCTGGAAGAGCAGCAGCATGCTCTAAGCATCCTTGCAATTTCTTGTTCAGCCCATCTACAAGGCTGCTTGGAGTGTCCACAGCCTCTGCTGGTGTATCAGGGGAATGGGCCTAAGGTGAACCATTCCCCCACTTGGCAAGAGGACAAAACTGCTGAAATCAAGCTCTTTCCACATTAATGGCCCAGACTGTCTCACAGCAAGGGAGAAGGGGAAGCAACTGTCTGCAAGGAACCTAAAAGTGCTGTTGCTAAATAGCTGAAAAAAGTTTGTTTTCCAAACGTGGAAAAGCAACATGAAAAATGTTTATTTTCCAAACCTTGTTTACATTCCAAACATTGACAGAAAGAGAAAACAATTTCACATCACTGTGATAACTCAGGCCATTCCTCTGATAATAACCATTTTGATAACCTTCATAGAGCAGTTGTTCATCCAACTTACCATCCTAAATACACGTTTTTGTCTATGTAGCTTATAGAGAGGAGACTAAAAGCTACAAATCTTATGGAGCAAGAAGTGAATGATTATGTGAGGTAAATACTGCTTGGCAAGTATTTGACTGACTCATCCTCTAGCTGGGATCTGATAGCTTCTTTGAAGGAAAACACAGTCAATCAATTTGCCTGGCACCCTGCTTCATTCCCTTTCTCCACTTTTCTCTCACTTGTTTCTCTTAGTTGGTGGAATAGAAGTTTCAACACAGTTGCTTAATGCCCAGAACAAAAAGTGGGGAAAATCATTTAAACTTTTTCTTCATTCCTTTTTCCCCCAGCAGGAACAAAGAACCCCTACAGGTAACTTCTTTCTGAACCAATAGAAGCAGAGATATAAAGTCGACTCACAGAGAGAAAATTACTATCTCCTCTTAGAAAGTATGGAAATCCTACTACATCTTCTTTAACAGCACACCCTGGAACATCCTCTCTCTTAAGAGAGTACTATCTCACAAGCATTTACTTTCTGAAATTCTTCTTTAACCTGGCTCTCTCTCCCTTGCTCTAGCTCATGCAGCAATTGCTATCTAATACTGAATAATTTTTCCAGCTACACATCTTCTCATGTGGAATTATGTTCTGCTATAATCTGTGTTAGTTTCTGCAAGACACTACTGTACTAAATTGCAGCTGTGACACAGTCCCTTTCTTGCTACATGAAGGTCAAGAACAGACTCATTTGTTTTTTTCTAAATGACTCTACCTAATTGCTCTTCCTTTCCTCATTGATTCTGTGAGGGGTTTCCAATTACATCCTCTTATTGTGGATAAATGCAGTAGGTGCCAGAGCCCAGTTTTGCAGGTATCCTCTGGATTAGTGGGACTTCATCAGTCTACCTAGGACATAGTTTTCTCTGGTATAGGTCATCTTAATATAAAGAGAAGTCATCCTTACAAGTCAGTTTCTTTTGTTTTCTAATTCCTTATTTGCCTTTTTTAAAACTGTCCTTGGACAGGAAGAATGGATGTCATAGAGACGGAAAGTGCTATTTCTTAGATGATCATTGAAACCTACTGAAACAATGACAGCAAAAATATGGATAGAGGCTCTGTTCTCACACATTTTTGGGTATTTTGTACATAACACATTTCAGATTTCATAATGGTATAGCTTTATTTAATAAATAGAAGAAAATTTAATTTACAGCAAGCTAGCAGATCAGGGATTAAGCTTTTTGAGGCATTTTTTTTCAATCATCTCCTTGCAAATTCATTTACTTTTCTGATGAAAAAAACCAGGGAAGTAGACTCTCAGGAGTATGGTTAATAATGTATACTCACTGTAGAATTTTGGATTAGGGAAAAATCTGCAGTAAAGCTCCCAAGTAATGTGGATGTCAGGTTCTCAACAACAATGGTTTTGCCTTCAGATCCTTTTGTATTGCACCACTCAGCTTACTTATTTAGTCAGAGATTTTCTCTGCTGCAGTCTAATAACACAGTTGACATTAACTGTCAAAAACAGAAGAAATACCTGAACAAAGCCCCCTGCATAGTTTCCATAGTGCTTTAAAATTTACATATCAGCACTTGATAAGAAAAAGAGAAGAAGTGAAAAGGTGGTGATAGAAAGTGAGAAATTGCAGTGTAGTTCCACCTTTATGGAACAGGCAGTTGTTTTTCCTTGTGCAGAGCTCAGTAAGAGTTTTATTTGTGAAATAAAATTAGATCCAAAATGTCTAATATTTTGTGTGAGTGGGAAAGTAACCTTATCTCAAGTTTTACCAATAAAGGAGACCAGAGGACAAAATGAAGCATTAGAAAATGAACAGAACTGTGTTGTAAGGAAAGAGCAAATACTAAAAAGCTCTTTATATCTTTCATGAACTATCCAGTCCAAAATCAAAACTCTTGCAGTACTTTTATTTTAAAATGCCGTGTTATTTTCCAGATCAGTACTGTTCGTTTGCATTTGGCAAAAACACAGGAAAGAAAAATTGAGAATACAGATGTACAAGTTGGTCGGTGGTCCTTTTTCAGCTGAAAAGTGAGTTTAAGCTCCTAAAACAATCAACTGTTCAATCAAGTGAAACTCCTTTCATGTGGTAAAATCCTTATAAATGCAAATCCTAATCATAAAATCAGACAGTAGGAGTGACTGTCCCACCGGGAACTTTAAATACGGCTTTTAATAAATTCTATATCCAAATTGTTAAAACCATAAGTCACTGTAGTGTCCCCACTGGTCTGACTAAAAGAAATGGTCAACATCATGAATATTACAACAGAGATTTATTTCTAAGTCTTGCTCACTTTCTCTCTCCAGAGACTGACAAACAGAACAATAAACAATTTTAGTACAGAAATACTTTTGTGAGTAAATAAAGCAGTAAAGACTAAGGATTCTTGCTGCTCTGAAATAAAGGTGGAATTTCTTAAGGCTAAAAGACTAATATAAAAGCCCCAAAGTTGTAGTCATACAAGGATTTGAAAAGGAGGAGATTGCCATTTTCACTGCCTGGTACTGAGACCAGGTCTGCGCATGCGTGGTCCAGTCTCTAGGTATTCTCTTTTGGTTATCTGAAAACTAACCTATGGGCATGTTTTAAAGGCTGTGAAAACTATCTGAAAAATTTCTTATGGGTGAGTTCCCAAAGAGTTCTCAATCCCAAAGGGATTTTCTTTAAGCTATAAAGAATATTTCTGTGATAGATTGGCTCAAATGCCTTGAAGCTTGAAACTGCCCAAAGGCAAACAGTGAAATTATACAATTGTTATAATATAGAATTAGTATGCATTTTTTAAAAAAATTGTTACATGCATTTTAAAATGAATCCATTTAAAGCTATTTGGTTTTTATATTAATTCATTTTTTTTTTAGCTGTTGAGAAGTGCACCTAGAACTTCATATTCAAACATATGAAGTAGACAGATTTATGGCCTGAAGATGAGTGACCCTGATACAAGCCCCTCTTCTCAGCCCAACAGATCCCTGGCATTGCCTCTGTTAACCCCTGCCTGCCAGGTTTGTGTCACTGTACATTTTTTGTTTATCATTTGCCTCCTCACTTATTATGCCCTTTACAATTAATTGGTTTTCCTTGACTGAATAACTTTAGGGAATTAAATGAATTCACTTTCTCTGTATCCTTACAGGACCCTTAGCAACTCATCGCTGGGTAACTCATGAGTTCTCAGATGGAGAACAGCCCAACAGAGCTCAGCAGAGCCACCTCCCCAGGTCTCCTCTTTTTCTTAGGTTAGACAGAGCTCTGATCATGATAAAGCCTTATTGGATAATTTTGATACTTGACCCTTGAGACCAGTAATGACCACTGCACCAAAAGACACAGGGCATGATCACTTAGGTGTGATCACAAATTTTCCTGTCTCCTCTTCCTGCTCCCTGCCGCACTCTGATTGCTCTGCCTGCAATTAGAAAGCTGGATGTTTGAAGCCACATAAAAAGACTAAGCATACACCACTGAAACCTGGCAAGAAGGTCTCACAGTGAGGTCTGGACAGGGAAAGAACTTCAGTTCCTCAACAATGAAGACAATAGGATCACTAGTTAAGAACATAATTATTGTTATAATTAAAATAAAATTATGACAATTTTTCTTTGCATTTTTGAATAATTATACTAGATTTAAAAATCGGTTGTTATGCAACAGAGCCTAAGAAGATTAGCATAGTTATCTAAAGAAGCTTGCAGATCCTTTTTTGTTTCAGCTTTTCAATAAGGATAAATTTTAGCAGTTTAACAAGGATAATTTTCAACAATGGTGGCACTCACTCTTGTTGTGTAGTACCATTTCATGAATAAAAGCCAGTATTGCAGGATCAGACTTGTCAGAACTTCTGAAGACAAAGCTCAGCTCTATCACAGCCATCACTGTTGCATTGGGCAACCCTCTGAGACGGCTTTTCATGAAATCTGTAGATGACACTACTAGACTTTTAGGGTTCCCCATAGCTGCCAATTTTCAAGGTTAAAGGAACTTCATTTTAATGTTAAGGGGGTTTGACAAAGGCTTAATTTTTACTCTGTGCTTCAATTTAAAACAGCAGGCCTCGTTTATCACTCATTACAGATGATTCTGTTAATATTTTATGGCACTTAACAGAAGAATGATGCAGATACTGATTTTTTTGTAAGTGTAGTCATATTCATCTGTCACATTGTACTTCAGTACTGATTTTGTAAGCACTTTAAAAAATCTAGCTTGGCCGTCATATTTCTTTTCTCCCTCCTTTTTGCACAACTGCTGTGTTTGTTTGCTTTTCCTGAAACTGAATACGTGCTTCAAGCTGTTGCCACAAAAGACAGAGGAAGTGCAAACCATATTCTACTTTGTTAGCACTGTAAGCCAAAACCATTTAAACTGCTGCTGAGATACCAAGTTATGATATTAAGTCTTAAAAATGTAACATATATATTTTATGTTATATTGGCCTGTTTTGCTGTGTTTTGAGAGGTTTTTTTTCTGGTTTGTTGGTTGTTGCAGTGTGGGGTTTTTATGTAATTTTTTGCTTCTCAAGTTAAAAAATATTGGAGTGAGATCAGGATCCTTGCAGATTGCCTTTAGTTCTTGGGTCATTGTCACAAAAGCTTCAAAGTTACTGTGGATATCTGGAACTGCAAATCTTGGCTGTTCTTACAGAGTGTTTGTTATGTTTCGATGTAACCTTTCAAAGTCATGATAGGATTATGTTTTAAGCATCCTTCTAAACTTTCATCAAGGTGTTTTATCATTTCATTGGGGAGCCCAATGTAATGTCAATAAGCAGCACATATCTGTTATCAGGGTGTTGCATATCAGGGTCTTGCAGGTATCAACATTTCTAAGTCTAAAACTCAAAAAACTTAAAAAGTTCATTCTCCAGATTTTTTCAGCTAAGTTAGAATAGAGACAGCAACTATTCTCTTCCTTTTTGTTAGGAATTGCCAGATCCAGTAGCCTGACAGAGATGGGTTTGCTACAGGTCCTTATCCCCAGGCCTAGAGCGTAATGAGGCTGAACATGTATTCCCAAGAGGCACTGACACACCCATACAGGAATATAGACATACAGGAACACACATAGGAGTGGCCAGCCTCACACATAACAGGAAATATTCAGTGATACCACGAACACAAACATCACCAATGCCTTAATCCCATTCCCCTCTCTGGTCAAAACCAGTAAAAATCTGGTAGAGGGAAGTATCTATGTTGTTGTGACACACACATGCAAACAGGTATCTCCAGTAGCTAGCCCAGACTCATGACCTTAACAGAAGCTGACAACCAGATCCCATGGTCTCTCCAGTATCCAGCTGGGGCCTTCTGGACACTCCTGTATCTGTCACAGAGACCCTCTGCTTTCTACAGTATCTGGCCCAGACATATGTTTGCTCCAGTATTTGGCTCCCAAGCCTCTTACCTTACTCACAGGACAGCCCTGTGTGATGCCTGTCAGTAGTCACACACTCTCTCTGGCACCCCATAGTTCCCTAAACCTGAATCTATCCAGCATCCACAGTTCTTTGTGATCTGATCCCTCTCCAGTGGCTGCATTCACAGCCCCTTACACAAACCTACACACACACATGTAGAGCTCCTCATCCAGGCAAACTGGTAGAAATGGAGCTGAATGAGAAGCCAGAACCAACTGCAGGCACCAGACATAGGGCATGGCTGTGTACATGGAGAAGTGCACAGCTCTATTGGCTGTTTTCACCAAACAACCATTCCCCCTATTTTCCCTAATTTTTTCCTTCTCAGTCAGCTTGGATCCCTCCCTTCCCTGGCCTTCAGAATCTGCCTAAAAATACCATAATTTCTGTACAATCCCCAAACACTCTTTTCCCCCTAATGAGCCCATATGACCAGCAGTGACACCCCCACACACTCCCCTTGCCCCACTCTGTCAGTAATCACAGGACAGCCTCTCCTAGTGTCTCACAACTGTGGGTGCCATCCCAGATTCATGGGGTTAATATTCTCCTGGGATGCCCTGGTGGGCCAGAGTTATTTAGGTTTCCCTGCTTGGCACTGCAGCTCCTTCATGACTGGAGAGACTGGATCAAGTGTTACTTATATCTTCAGCAAAAGCAAGAAAAAAATATGGGAAACTGTGGGGAAACAGCTTCATCTCAGTCCCTGGGAACATGGTGGTGCGAATAACTCTGGAAACTACAGTACATGAAGGATAAGGAACAGATCATGATCAGTTGACACAGATGTATAAATGGGAAAACTTGTTTAGTCTACTTGGTGACTTTCCGCAATGGTGAAAAGAGTGTGAGGGATTAGGAGAGAGCAGTGGTGCTTGCCTCTGTTTTAGTAAGGTTTCCAGCACTATTTCCTATAACATCCTCACAGACAAGCTGAATGAAATGAATGCAATCCAGATGGTAGAGTAGGCTAGACTGGACTAATGTTTCAATGATAGAATGTAGGGTCAGCTGGAAATTGAATGGCTGGGCTCAGAAGGTGGTGGTCAGAGGTTAAAGGTCCAGTCTCTGGTGGTGTACACAGGTCTGTGTCTAGTTTTTTTTAAACTCTAATTTAATGATTTCAGTTGGACTCAAAGGCCTTGGAAGTCTTTTCCAGCCTTAATGATTCTATGATTTAGGTTAAGGGGCATGCCACAATGGTGGCAGTCTTTCATGTGTTACAAAACTGGGACGTGTGACTCACATACCACAGGTTGGAAAATTGGGCAGTTAGGAGACCCATGAAGTTCATTAAAGGAAAATGCAAAGTGCTCATCTGAGAAGCAACAATCCCATGTTTCAGTCCCATTTAGGGCTGTCCAGATGGAAAGCAAATCCATAGAAAAGGACCTTGGCATCCTGATGGATAGCAAGTTGAATGTATGCCAACATGGCAGCCTCATGTCAAAGAAGACCCAAATCATCCTGGGCTGCATTACAGGTAGAGGGAAGGTGTCCCTTTGTTTCTAGGGAGCACTTGTGGAACTACACCTGAAGTTTTGGGTCCACTTCTGGACTTCCCCATACAAAAAAGACATGGATATACTAAAATGAGTCCAGCAAGGAGCCACAAAGATGATTAAGGGGCTGGAACATCACTTCTAGGAGAGGCTTAGAGACTGATCAACCTGCAGATGTGGAGATTCAGAGGGGATTTATCAATCTGTTGCTGGGAGGGAAGGAAGAAGAGTAACGAGAGTATTTTCTGTTGTGTCTGTTGGCAGTGCAAGAGGAAATGGGCACAGACTCCATCTGCACACAAGAGAATGCTTTTTTAATGTGAGGGTGGTAAAACACTGGAATTGGTTTCTCAGAGAGATTATGGATTCTCTCTTCATGGAGATGCTCAAAACCCAACTGGAAATGGTCATAGACAATCTTGTTTAGCTAGCCCAACCTGAGCAGGGATTGAAATAGATGTCAAGAAGTCCTTTTCAACCTGAATGATCCTGTGATTCTGTGGGATGGGTCTTCATTCACAAAACCTAACACTTTTAAATTAAAATGTCCAAGTTCTTAATGAAGAAAATTGCTACACATCCCAAAATTCTGTTTTCATTGTCCAGGGAATACACTAGTAATTTTAAATATCATGGTACATTCACAATGCAGGCCCATTTGCAGCACTACTGAGATGTATCAAATTGGTGTATTTCAGACTTACAGTCACTACAGATTTTTCTTGGAATCTACACTTTTCTGTGTAGATTTGTAGTTGTATTTGTAGAACTTTTAGGAAAAAAATACATGGTTGAAGTGAAGCAGAAAATAAGAAAAGGTGACAATTCCTTTGGAGAATTGTAACTTTACCTGACATCCATCCAGAACCACTGAAACAGGAAAGAAAAATCAAGCAGGCACACAAAGGATTGACAAAAGGAAATGCTTATATAACTGCATCATGCAGAAACATCCAAAACATACTCCAAGCTGCCACTCTTGATTAAAACAAAATCTGAAACCATTACAGCTTTCCTTATACTAGAAGTTAATTTCAACTGATTTGTAATCAGTCTGATTCAGTGTGAGCTGTGCCATATCCTGCTTGGTGAAGTCATGATAAATGCATGACCACGATATATTAGTAGAAATGTTTCAGCCTAATGGATGTATAATCCATGAACCAAATATCTTTGAGATATCATGATCTTAGAAGTGTTAGATATTAATGGCACCAAGGGAGCTATTATGGCCTAGTTTGCTAAAAAGAGCATTCAGATTAATCAGATTCAGGGCCATTGTACTGTAGAGAGTGACTTATACTTGAGCTAATATGACAGTTGAACTCCCTTCACACAGAGTTGACTTGAAATGCTGTGGAGGTGTATTAAAGGAGATTTCAGATATGTAAGCAGAGTAAGGACAGTTGCATGGTTTGTATTTTTTAGTTAAAATCACATTTGACTGGAGGATAAAATCTGAGTATGAGACATTATAATTCAATTACTCTTTTGACTTCTTCCATCCCTTTTCTGACTGCTTTAAACCACAGTTTAGGAAATACTTAACATTTTTTCAGTGAGGCTACATTTTATAAAAACAACTATAGATTTAAAAATCGTATAATGCATTTAATAACTGATTTGCAAACAGTCTAAGACACGCTGTTTATAAAAGTCCTTGCATTACATCAACAAGAGACTGATTTCTGGAAAAGGGCTATAAAACCCTGCAATTATAATCAGGTTAAGAATGATGTTCCCATTTAATTACAAATCTTCATTAGAGTCTTCTACGCTAAGTTCTCTTTAATATTAAGATTAAATAATGAGCTCCATAAAAGCTATCCAGTTTGCCTGACCTTTATATAACACTGGGTCAGATATCAGCGTACTGTAAAAGTGCCTTTTATGAGTCTGTTAATTCAATCTATGTATCAACTGTATTTGAATTCCTTTAATGCATCTGCTGCCAGAATGCAGTCTAATAAAATAAAAGATGGGAAGAGAATGGTAAAAAGCTGATTTTCTCAGTCTTTTGACCTAGAAAAGTATCCTAGGGGAAGGCTACTAAGTAAATTAGGGAATTTTCAGACATATGTCTATGACAAATCAGAGATACTTGAATTTAACACGATGTGTGGAGGTAATGCAGAGAAGTATAATTATTCATCTATAACAATCCTCTTTATAATTGAACACCACTTTAAATCTTCTTAAACTCATTGATTGAATTTTAAGATTCATAAATTTACAAACCAAAATTTCATCCATTTTATGAAACCAAAAAAGTTATACTGTAATTTGTCTACTGGGAAAAAAAGATAACTGAGTGTATTATGAGCATTCATAAAATAAGGGGGGAAAAATATATTGGGAAAAGACATGCTTGAGTTGTGATGATTTTCACTATCATTTCAATGACAAAGTTTAGCTTGCAAAACTGAATTTCAAGGTCACAGGCAGGTAAATTCTGGAACAAAGTTTAAAACAAGTTCACATGAGATCTGCCTGACAACAGGCAATATTTCATGACACAGAAATATTAATAGCACTGAATATCAAACATCATTCTTCCACAAATGCAAAGTTTTTAAAGTCAAAATATATTGTAATAATTTGACCTAAACATCAAGTTGGTCTTTTCAAATGCAACCGCCAGATACTCTAGGGATTGAGATTAAGATTGTTCCTGCTAATTTTCTTAAGATTCTCTGATATTGGCTTCTTTCTTCATCAGAAAGAAGAAGTGATTAAGAAGTATACTTAGTAATACTGTCCAGAATATAAGAAGGGCAACACAAGTCACTGAGGGGCATTTCCCATTAGGTATCTTTCAAATATGTTCAAAACTGCACTTGTTCTTTCTTCCCTGATCATTTTCAGCAGAATTTAAAATATTCAGTTTAAATGTGTTCAGGGTTTTCAACAAGAACCAAAAAAAAAAAAAAAAAAAAGATTTTTTTCCCTGATAACTGTATTTGTTTAAAAAAAAAAAAAAGAAAATAAACTAATTTGGTTAAGACAGATAAGTTAGCCTCAACAGTAAAAATTTGACAGTAAACAAGTGGGATTCATGAAGACCTACTGTAGAAAATTCTTTTCTTGTAATTCTTTTATTACAGAAGTCTGAAAATGGCCCAAAACACAAACTGCCAAGTGAGGACTTGTAAAAAAAGCACAGCTGGCATTAAAAAACATGAAAATATTTTTCCCATCCATTTAGCATTGCTTCAAAAACACTGAAATATGAAAAACTAAAGTGTTTTCATGATAACAACCTCTGCCAGATCCTTACTTAGGAACAGAATATTCACTATAACCACACCTTTTATTTCAAAGTATATTTGTGGTTGTAAAAGTTTGCAGTGACTACTGCAATTTTAGCCTGTAGTTCTTAAGATTTATGGTCAGATTTTATGCCTGAGTAGAAATGTGAGCTGGAAATCTGATCCTGCTATAAAATTCAGGGGGAAAAAAAAGAGGTCGATTGTGTAAATCAACCTCATACCTGTCTGAATCGTAATATTGTTAATGAGCTAACGTCTGACATCTTTACTTACTTTTGAATCAGTCCTATTTTATTCCCTGCCATAATCCTGCAGTAGCATTTTTTCTCCTTTTTTTTTTTTTTTTCAATTTGTCTTTTATAATATTATACCTGGGCATGTATAATTTGACCTCTTCTGCTGACAGTAGTGAGATTCCTTTCAGGTCTTTTAGTATGTTTATTTCATTGAAACCTCTGGGACTGATAAAACAAATAAAATAGCTCACTGTGGAATCCATGTCAAGCTGAAGATTCTGAGGGGATTTTGGGACTGGGTGTCATTTAGAAGAATCAGCTGTTGTGAACATTATATTTGAGTTGAGACAAACCTGCCTCTGGAACTTGTTTTCATCCTCCATAAACTGCAGTCTGAAAAACCAGAGTAGGAGCCTTTCTTCTAAGCATCTCTCATTGGTGACCTGACTACTTGTTTTAAATGATGAACTGGTTCTCTCCAACCCCTTTTCTCTTAAGCCAAGTAACATCTTCTCACTGAAGGTGCTGACTCCAATGACTTTCATTTAATTCTCCCTGAATGCTTCTCACCTGTCTTGGTTCTGGCCAGGAGAGGGTTAATTTTTGCAGCAGCCAGGGAGGAGCACAGCCAGCACCCAGAGATTATTCTGTACTACCTCAGGTCACATATGAACCTCTTCTCAAAAGGAAGGGGAAGAAGGGAGAGACACCCTGTGTTTAGGTGACAGTCTTCAAGCCATCTCTCCACTTATGACAAGTGAAGATGACAATGAAAAAGACCTCCTGTGGATGACAAGATTAGCATAACATCTCAGTAGATGACTGAAAGTACAAAGAGCTCCTTGAAACTCCAAAGGGGTCAATACTCTCTGTGAGTGAACTGATGAAGTAGGTGCCTTACCGTGACAAAAACATGGTGTGAGCTTTGAGCACAAGCTGAATTAGATATCTGGATAATCTGGGAAAACCTTAATGCTATGATGTTGAAACTCTTATATGTTTTCAAGATTGCAAATAAGATGCAATAGAGTCTTTATAATTAGCAATCACGGTGGCACCAGGATCAAGTACAAAATCTGAAGAATTACTATTTGTTTTAAAACAACCTTGCTTAATCATCCTGTGATTGCTCAAAGAATGATGAGACCTTTTAGAAAATCATTAGCAGTGCTGTCTTGGCCAGCAACATAATTAGACTTTCTATGAACTTGGGAATTTCAGTAAAGGTGACATTTGCATCAGAGGATTTTCCCTTTTGTTTTTCAATGTATGATCATTTAAGAGAATACAGATCATTTATGCTGGCATTAAGAGCTTTTCATTTTTCTCCAGGTTCCAGGTATCATTCATGCAAATTAATTCATACAGCCATTAAAAAGCCTATTAATCTCTTTAATATCCAAGAGCCTACTGACTTAATCATTTTTACCTTTTGTTATGTTATGAGAACTTGCCCATTTTCTTGCTATTAACCTACAAATTTTATGATTTCATCAAGTTAAAGCCAGTTCTTCCAGTGAGAAAGGCAAGGGTGACACAGGTAAGTTAAATGATTTCCTTCTTAAACATTGATCTTTACTTTGAGATCTACTTAAGTTATGACATTCTTTTTTCCTTCTTGCTGTAAATGACATTTCTGTCACTGCATTTCTAATGTAAGATCTTCATACAAAATAGAAGTCTTATATAAAAAGAGTTTATTTTTAAAAAGCAATTTCAGGTCATAACATAGAATAGAATCATATTTCCTTCTTCATATGTTTTGATGAAAATAAATTATTTTTATGAGAATGATAAGGATTAAAAGACTAAAAGAAAATATCTGTTATACATGGAAAACATCCAGAAAGAAAAACCAGACACAAAAAACAACAAAAAGAAAAATTTCAAAGATCTTCGTAATCATAGGTTTCTTCTCTGCCTTGGCTTTGTCTATCACTTTCATACACATGTGAACATCACAGCTCCAATGCACAGAATAGGTTATCAATGTCTCTGTAAACAAGGTCTTATTTATTTAAGTGCTTAAATACAGATTCAGGGACTTTTTTTGGCACATAATATTTTTAAAATATTGGTTCAATTAAAACATTACTCAGTCACGATAGGTGACTGGTTACATCCTCCAAGATATTTTGGAGACATTCTTATCATGAGTTCCTAATACTGATAAAGGTTTTTTTTTTTGACATAGAGGAAAGCATTACCTGACATACATAAATAAACTTATAATGGGTTATACCTATGTTGTCAAGTGACATACTGCTTCCATATAGCATAATATGAGCTTGAAGTAACTACCTTTATTGTCACAGGAAGACTCATTTAAACCACCATCCCCTGCCTTTAGTAGGTTTTGACAGATGAGGATTGCTTCTCAAAAGTGTCTATATAAAAAGCATAGAAAATAAATTTAATATGATGATAAACCTCCTGTCAGTGGCCTATAATGCAGCATGCATTTTTTGTCTTTAGGGCTGCTTAACAAGGCTATTGAACCCCTGTGATTTCCAGGAGGAGGTTTATTCAACACACCATTTAACAGAGAGATGATGAGTGATTCATATCAGTACTGGTCATCCTAATCAATTAAAATTTCAGGAAAGCATGGGAAGGATAAAACCAAAGTTTTAACAAGGTTCACCCTAAAGTCAGGAAGTTATGGTATCCAAGACTAAGAATTAATATTTGGCTTTTTATATTCCTTTCACGGATGGGATATCCCCATATGAATGGAGTGATGGCCTTTTTTTTTCAGTTGCATTAGCACCACTAACAGTACGAGGCAGAAAACAGAAGAGCATCAGCCTGCAAAAAAAAATAGCAGCCCAGGTAATTTCACATAGGTTATCTTCTTCTTTTCTTTTTTTTTATGCCTTTGTTTTGTTCAGGGTTTTTTGGAGGCCTTTTTGGAGGACAGGGACACAAGAATCTTTCATAATTCCATTATTGCTGTGTTTGAATGTTTACCCTCAAAATGTTCCTCCTTGCTTCTATTCTTTACATGTCCTGTCCCCTCCCAAGAGAGATAAACACACTTCCTCAATCGTTTTGCAGCTTGAAGAATGGAGATACAGAGGCATAGCAATTTGCCAAGGGTCAAATAAAATACCTGTGGTGGAGCAAAGAGTCATATCCAGATCTCCTTGGGGCCATATTAATGAGATAAACATTGAACCAGACACCCTCTCTGCACATTATCCATTTTCCATAGAGAAGTTTCAAGCAACTTATTTACAGTACCATAATAATTACAAAATAAAAATTCAAAATCTTTCAGCTCCAGCAGTCTCAGTGGGATGCCTAATAATAATACAAATAAGACAAAATGGATACATGCAAATATTTATATGTCTATACATATATATACACACATAAGTATACACACAGAAGAAGAAAAAGATATGTCTATTCAAAGTAAAATATGTTAAATAGAGAAGTAACTAATTCTTTAGAGACATTAATGCAAATAAAAGTACACAAAATAAGATCTAGATCAATAACATCAGGACAAAAAATAATTATAAATTCTATTTATTGTGATTTAAATATGTATGTAACTTGAAAAAGAATTCTTGGGTATTGTTGTTTTGTGTTTTTATTGACTAATGAATTCATTTGTTCATGTCAGCAAAATCCCTCCAAATCCAACAGCACAAAAAAAGAGAATTTTAATTCTGAAATCCAGGGTATATCAAGCTTTCAGCAGGCAATTGTTTTCTCATCTTCCAACTGCTATCAGAAGTTTTATGACATATTGGATGTAAGTGAATGTGGAAAAGACAAACATTTTTATTTACAGTGTTTCCAGTGCTATTAACTTGTTCAGAATAACAAAAGAGATTGCTCAAAGACAAAGAACAAAAAAGTCAGTAAATCAGGAAAGACAATAAAGAAATAAAGGTAAAATTCTATATGTAGTAAAAGTCTTCCAAGAAATGCTGCCTAAGCCACTAAAGTAAGTGCTATGTCTGATTAAATAAACGGGCAATAGTTTTTCAGTTTTCTTTTGCAAATGACCCTAATATTGCATTTAGATCATGACCTAAGTCCTATAGGTTTCTTCAATCATAGGATAAAAAACTGATTTTGAGTCCCTAGGAACTGCTAAAAAGAAGATAGATTATTTCTTTGAGCTATAGCTCTAGATTGGGATACTAACAGTGATTCCAGCCCACTGTTTGTGACTGTTTACTATTGGTTATTTCTGCATATGTCAACACACACATTCTCAAATGTTCCATACCCCATTGCAATAGCTGTACCAAGATACATATACCTCTGAAAAAATTAAGGGCAAATGTTAACTTTTTGGTTGTCACCATGGCACTAACATTAAGCCCTTAAGACACACAGTGAAACAAAAAGAAAGTCGAACTTTCTCATCAGCGTTTTTCCTGGAACAATTCAAGAGACAAAAATGTCACCGCAGTTAATAGTGTAAAGCCTCTGAGTGGCCTGAAGCAAAAGCACCTGTCAAAACTGCAACCGCAGGAAGAAAGGGTCACCAGAAGGACAAATGCTGCATGGATATACTCGTATAGCAGTTCTCTGAAAATCAAGTTTCAATATGCTTTATTTCCACTATTATACAAATAAATCAACATTTGAATTTTTTGAATATGGAATTAAAGAATATCACTAAGGATACGAAGTCAGTGGGACTTGAAATGAAAATCACTACACAGTAGGCAAGCTATATTGCTGAATGCCCAGTTGCAGTATTGAATTTGTGACTAAACTTGAGTTAAACTGAAGAAAATATGCTTGTGGAATTTTAAACTGTCCTGGCAAGGAATAAGATTGTTTTCCTACATTTAAATGCCAGCCTACCTAATGGATTTGCTGTCTTCTATTGTGAAATTAGAAAGACCAAGGAGGCAGTGTGCTTTCAGCAATAGGAAAAAAATATAGAACAAAATTCATCCCCTCTATAAAAATAAATTCCACTTTGACTGCTTGTGAAAAAAGCAATTCACTAAATGGAAAATGTCGGTTTATCATAGCACTGTAAGGAAACTACACAGTTTTGGTTTCTTTCTCTCAGCCAGGACTCAGGACTCACTTGAACTACACCAACAGCCTTATCCTATCCCCCTCTCTGATTGATCAGGTTTAATGTGATATATATATATATATATATATATATATATATACACATATGCAGAGAGAGATGAAGAACTGAAAAAGGAAGCAATTATGGCAACTAAGTACTTTTGTTGCCTTGTTTTTCTCTTCCAGGAAGATTTTTAAGATAGATTTGGTTGAAGTAGTTGGTCAGTCAGAAGCCATGTGCTGTGCTCACAGGACCTGATTGGGTAAGGACTGGTGTCCTAGGTTACAAGAGATGTATTTAAGTATTCTATTACCACCAGCTGTGGGCCATTAGCTGTTATCACCTGCTAACAACCCACCCCTGATAACATACAATGGGCCATCAAGAAACCACCACATGACTCGTGGACTTATCTCATCCTATTGTGAGATGCTCCACCCAGGAGGGAGGAGCCGGGCATTCCCACCTGGATATAAGCTGCCCTTAGAACTGCCTGGCCTCAGCCCTGTCTGCTGGGTGACCAGAGGACAAGAGCCACCACGGACCTTCAGCTGCAGACTGCACCTTCCATCGGATCATTGCTTCAACTGGACCACTCCATTTGGACTGCTTCCACCACCTTAATAGGGTGTCAGGTTGTATCTGACTTTGTCAGTGCTTTTTCCTTGTATTATTTCACTTATTTCTAATTTTTCCTATTACTTTTAATCCTGTCTTGTGATCTCCAACTGGTTTGTTTTCAAACCAACACACTGGTGTGAAGTCCTTCTTTGCCTCTGGGTTTCATAGACATAAATTGGGAAAGTTTTCACAAGTACTTAACCCAAACATTCACTTAGCTTTGAGGTATTGAAATATCGCTTTCCGTTATTATTCTAAAATAAATTTCTTTTATGGTAAATACTATTTAATGTAAAAGAAATCAATAACTGCACTAGTTCAATAAAAGAAAAATAAAATATAAAATAAAATAAATTAAAATGTAAGAAAGTTGTGTGACATCAAGCATTTACATATAAAATAAAGTTTATGGAGAATTTTTTCAGTAAAGACTAAATCTGTTTTGCTGTGTGAGACCGTATTACCCAGAGCCCCAAATCACTCCAAAGAGGTTGCTGCTCCACCTTCCTGGGGTCTGGCTACCACACACAGAGCCAGCTCTGCTGCTGTGTCAATGTGAGGTCCAGCCATGGGAGCAGAGCTGGGCTGGGAGAAATCTACCAGCAGGCCTCTGGGCTTTCCCACCACTCGGGAGCTGGGATTCAGCTCCAACCCTGCCCTTGCTCCTTGTCTGAGCAAGTGTTTTTATGTAATTACATCTGATTATATTATATACACAACCTGCAATTTTACCTTTTCATTACATTCTTCTTTACCTAGCTACTGTATTAAAGTATTATTCTTCCCTATAATATGAGATAAAATTATTTCATTCTTGCATCGTGCAAACTGTGCATACTTTGCTTGAGATAGTCTTGCTACTAGAAATTCTTAAAAGCTTTCTTTTCCTAATTAATCTTTTTTTTTCGTGTCAAGCTTCCTTCTCACATAGATGATGCATGGAATAAATTTCTATGCCCAAATGTTGCCAAGCTGAAATAGCTGACTGTTCTCACAGTTCAGTGCTTTAATATGAATTTTGATCTGAGAATCTATTACTAGATTATTCAGTAGAAGGTATAAGAAAGTGCAAGGATTGATGCATAAGCTCAGTTTTGGTTTCTGGAAGTCAACAGGACAATTCTGTCTCCAAATTTAAAAATATGCTGAAAGTTCACATGAGAATCCAATTCATATATATGTATATTTAAATTTAAGCTCACAGATATGTCTGTTCGTGATTATTTTGTTGGTTGCCAATACATAGCTGACCATCAAAATGGAAAGGGAAGAGTAAGCTGTAAGAAATAAAAATTATTTCTGCCAAAACTTTTTTGTCTATATATTTCAATCATAATGTGGCAGGTTATTTGTATTACAAGCACTTTATGATATTAAAATTAATATATTTAGTTTCACAATTCATTTACCCTCAGTCATATGGTGATAAACTTCACCACTATTCAGATTAACAAATCAGTGCTAATAAGAACAGAGATCTCAATCCAGCTCATTGGTCTCAAACTCAGCATCTGCAATAAGTTACCACATCTGATTTAAGAGGAAAGTACTCCCCAAAAGGATAACAGACACAGATTGCATGACACCATGTCGTGGTTTAAAGCTGGCTGGGTGCCAGGCACCCACCAAAGCCTCTTTATCACTCCAATCTACAGCTCGACAGGGAAGAATAAAGGTAACAAAGGGTTCATGAGTTGAGAGTAGGGAGAGATCACTCACCAAATACTATCACAGGCAAAACAGGCTAGAATTAGGGATATTGATTGAATTTATTACTAACAAAATCAGAGCAGGAAAATAAGAAATAAAATAAGATATTAAAAACAGCATCTCCCCCACCCCTCACTCTTTCCCAGCTCCACCTTCTTCCCCAGCAGTGCAGGGAGACAGGAAATGGGGATTATGGTCAGTTCATCACCCGTGGCTTCTTCCACCCCTCAGGGAGAGAAGCCATTCACCTGCTCCAGCATGGGGTCACTCTGGTGAGAGACAGTTCTCCTTGAACTTCTTGAGTCCATCTCACTGACAACAATCCTTCACAAACTGCTGCAATTTGGGTCACTTTTCCATAGGGTGCAGTCCTTCAGGGACAGGCTGATCCAACACAGGTCCTACAAGGTGTCACAAGTCCTACCAGGAAACCTGCTCCAAGGTGGGTTCCTCTCTCTACAGGTCTGCAGGTCCCTGCCAGGATCCTGCTCCAGCACAGGCCTCCCATGGGGTCACAGCTTCCCATCAGGCATCCACCTGCTCCAGCATGGATCTCCTCCATGGGCTCCAGGGAGACATCATTTTTCACTGTGGGCTGCACCTTGTTGGCTTCAAGGGAAATGCAGATCCAGTGCCTGGAGCACCTCCTCCTCTTCTGCTGACCTTGATGTCTGCAGAGCTGTTCCTCTCACATGTTCTCACTCTTTTCTTCAGCCACAATTACAATTGCGCAGTAACTTTTTTTTCCTTCCTAAATCTGTTTTCCCAGAGACATTACCAGCATTTGTGATGCTGTTGATTTTTTTTTTCTCTTTTGCCACTGTTTGATTGAAAGTGTCCAAAAGCAACCACTTCAGAGCAAAGAGCTTCATAGCAATTTACCTAAGAATGTGTGGAATCCACAGAAAACCAGGTAAAACAGAGGCTATTTGTATATTTTCTTCCTCCTAAAGCCCACTCTTGGCTTGCATGTTCAGTAATTTCCATTCAGCCCACTTAATACCAGCTTTTGGCTGAGACTGCTTTGCTACTTCTTCCAAACACTCCCTTCCAGATGCTCCTGTTATTCACTTCTTTGTGACCTCCCATCTATTGGGAACTTTCTGAAGCAAAGGTTGGTCTTTTCTTCTCTGTATACCCAGCCTTGGCTAAGTACATGTGTAACTCTTCCCAGCACCTGGAAAAGAGCATTTTCCAAGTTAACTGCCTAGCTGTTATGGTCTGCCTCCAAATTTTGCACCTTGGTTTCTCATCTCATTATAATTTCATCTTGTCTTTGTTATCCCTTTAACAATTCCCTTCTGGGTTCAATGCCAATAGGAGGGAAAGTATTAAACATGTAAACTATTTTGCTTTTAATAATAATTTAAAAGAAAGTATCCTGATTTTACAATTGTAGTCTACATGTTTGTGTCTAGATTGCTTCCCTTTTTGTGTAAGGCTGTTTTTCAATTATGCAAGTCTGTCTGTTATGGAATAATGTTGTGGAATACAATGGTAAACTAAAACTAAAACACATATCTTTGCCTTCTTCTGTTCTCAAGGACTGTTTTATGTCCAGCAGGTCACACTGTCAACAAGCCTGATCATGATTAGGAACAAGATGTTCTTCAGAGGTTGAATCAGTCTTATCTGATGGATTTTTCTTGAATTAATCTCGTGTTGTGGTTTCTAGTTTCTGTTTGAGAATTCAAGGGAACATTTTTTCTTATTGGATAATTTTTTTCCTATGACAGCCCACTGGGTTATCAGCAAGGCACTCATCTATCGATTCTGACTCCTCCATTCAATTGTTTTCATTACTGAATTTCATCTAGTCTCTAATCTTCAGTCCATGTTGAGCTGCTGAATTTCTAACAGGATAGAGGATACATGCAGAGACCAGGCAGTTCTTGACATGCTTTACCTGGAATGAAATAGGCCACATTCCCATTTCTCCTGCCTCAGATCTGCCATTTTTTCCAGCCAGAGTAGTCACCCTTGGCCTACCATAAAACTTCCACTCTCGTTTTACATAATCTCCCTAGATTCATTACACCACCAGTGTATTAATAAGCCACCTATCCATACCTTTCCATTAGTAGTACCCTAAAGTTTTTGCCTCACAATATTAAAACATGAGAGGATAAATATATATTTTATTTTAAAATTATATTAAAAAATATATATGTATGTTGAATTTCCTCCTTCTTCGTATTGTTAATTTGTTCAGGTTCAGCTCCCCACTAACTCCCTTCTAACCTTCTGCTTACTATATTCCCCAGGATTCTGGTGTTTGATGCCAAGGACTGGTGACAGCTGAAGCCCAGCCAGAAGTGTTCCATGGCCCTTCTTGCAGAAAACGAATGTTTCTGGCAGGAATATCAAGTAGACACTTCTTATAAGGAATGCAAATAGCCAGGATTCCAGGAGTCAAGTAATATAATGTGTCAAAAAAAACCCCACAAAATTATCTATAGTAATTTTAAACTCATACAAATTTGAAATATCCCAAAGGCCTCCAGATGCAATTGTACTTCATCTTGCATTAAAAACTCATATAATCATGCGTGTTAAAACAGTCTTTGCAAATGATCTGTATTCTTTAGCAAAACCTGAGGTTTAGTTGCTGTTTCTTTGAGGTATTTTATGTCAGTACTAGATGTGTATGAGCAATATTACTGGCTACCTCTATATAGCTGTACATTCCTCAGGGATCTTTGTCAATAACAGCAAACCCAGTTAGCTCAGTAAATTTTTTCCGCACCATAAAAGAAACCTATTTCTTTCCTCCTCTGGCATTTTTGATTAGAAAACCCCATTTCTGTTTAACAGACACTATTAAGTCNNNNAAAAAAAAAGAAAGAAAACACCCAGAAAAACCTACAACAAATATTTTGTCCAAACATATAGGTTTTTTTAAGTAATTGTACCCAGAGTGGATTAGTGACTTGTAAATATAGTGACTCAGCTGCCTTTTCTATTTCTCCACCACTCTGCATTGTTGTCACACTCCACTGTGACTGAGTCTCATCAGGCACATTGGGCTTAGTAAGTGATCTTGTCAAGTAAGCTTCAGTCATGCCTAAGGCTCAGAAGCTTGGTGCAGTCAGCGTTCCTTTGGGCTGTTCTGTCAGCAGAAACTGGAAGTAAAGCTCTCACTTAGGTTTTGAATCTGGGGACCTGACTACCGCGAAATACCCACTTGATGCTCAAATGCTGTGCATTCAGAAAATGATAGTTTTGCTGGTTTGGCTTTTACCTTACACATATCACTTTTGCTGTGACACTTCACAGGCACTTGAAAGTGGAAGAACTATCACAAGGATATACGTAACTCCTTGAGGTGTTGAAGTAAGAAAACAAAAAGAGTAGTGCCTTTTTCATTGTGCTAAATTACTTGCAGATTGACTTCAAAACAGAGCTGTTTACTGCAGCATTGACTAGGTATTTTAGTAGAGGGATTATGCATTTCTTTTGAAGTGAATGTACAGCCAGCAGTGATTCTGGCTGTACATTTTGAAAAATAATTTTTAAATAGTTAAACATACTGGATACTTCATGAACCATATTGTCTAGTTATAGTTGTATCCTTTATATCACTTAGTAGCCAGGAGTACCTTATGGACCACATCCTTCATTTCTGAAATGATAGAAGTTCCATTGCACATGTTGAGGTAAGGGAGGAGTCTCAGAACAGAGAGGATTTATTCCTTTCATTTCTGCCTGTTCTCCAGTGGTTTATGTGCCTAAAAGCAAGCAGTGAAGGAACCTGATCCTAAATAAAAAAAGCTTCCTGAAAATTTCAGTTGCATTTCTCTGTGTAGAGCTATGACACTGATACCTCTTGATAGTTACTCTTACTTCTTGTGCTTGTATGTAAACAAACTAATTTACATAAAATTTTGAGCTTTCTTTAAAATTTAATACCATCTTACTGCATGTTCTTTGCTGAAATATTCTTCTTTAAATGTGACAAGTGTATGAAAATAGAAACAGAAGACTATTTTTTGACAGACAAGCAAAGATCATTGAGAGAAAAAAATACTTGGAATAAGATTCTCTGTTGCAGTTCTACTGCTCTAATCCATGTCTGTGCCACTGTTGACTGAATTAGCACCAAATTTCATGAGGTAGCACTAACACAAGGAGAAATGTAGGTGTCAGTTAAACTCTGAGATTCTTTTTAAAGCTTCCAAATAAAAGCTTTGTAAGACAACTTTATTTCTAACTGAATCACACAGAGTAGTTGCAGAGAGTAAATTATAAATTAATAATCACAAGTCTTCGCAGTGAAAACTCAATTCCCTCTGAGTTTCATGTGAACAGAAAGAGCAACATGACCTATTTTGCTAGTCAAAACAGTTTGAATAGCAAACACTCCCAGGGAACTCTTATGGATGCCATATAGTCTACATATAAGTTTATTGCCAGCTAGAATATGAGAAATTAATAATAATTTTCCTTTCTTGAAAGCAAAAAAATACACTACATATATGCTCACATACACATTATATATATACTTGAATATATGTGCATTTAAATATTTATTAATATCTTACTGAACTATAATGTAGTAATGAGAAAAACAAGACTTCTTCACTGTCTGCTCCTCTGTTTTATGAAAATTGATGCGAAATGGACTGGCAGAGTGTGGGTGAAGGCATTCAAGTACAAGATCATTTAATTCACTTCTTACAGACAGTCCCACTGTCCTAGGAAACTTTGGGCTGATTCAGCTGAAGCCATGGCAGGTGTCCAAATCATCTGGCGTAAATTTTAGTCAACCCTCTCATATACATAACCATGCTGTCCCTTCTCCTTGGAAGTCAAAGTAATCATGGCTGCCTTTTCCCTTCACTGTCTTCTCTGCTGATCTCAGAGTCATATAGCCCTTGAAGAGCTTAGCAGGAAACTTTGTGCTATTCATTCTTTTCTTCTTTGCTTAGGTTTCTATGAAGAAAGCCCTGCCCTCTTCCTTTCAGTGACCCCAACATGCCTTCATGGGCGTGGGTTTTGCCCTCAGACAGGAGCCTATAAAGGCATAGAAATTCTCAGACGCACTAGAAATTAATTCAGATAACATTTTTGAAAAAGCAACTCCAAAAGGCTGGGAAATATTTTCATGAAGATGTCTTAGCCACACAGGAAAACAAGCTTCTCAAAAAGAGTTGATATTACTTCACTAACATATACAAATATATTAAGCTCCAGTAGTTACACTTCTGATTATGTAAGGAAATATTTATGTTTCCTTAAATAAGCATTCAAGGTTTGCTCTTTTCCGGAGGTGCGAGCACTTGAATTTAAACACTGAAAAATCAATTAGTGATTACAAGTGTTTTTTAGTCTAGGAAATGCATATCGTTTTATTAATGACATGAAATTAATATTTAGCTATTTAGGATTATTTCTTCATATTTTTTCAGTATATGGAATGATTAATATGTGGAAAACAAGCATACAGGTGCTAACATATTTGTCTGTTACAGTGACTGTCCTATCTATGCTATGTGTCAGTCTTTTCAATGTGAGCTAAGGCTCAATTCCAGACAAGATTATTTTGAGGTGTAACAAAAGGCTAACTGCTCTTTCATAACATTGTGCACAGAATCATATTTAGATGTTGAAATATAGCTGAAATGAGTAAAAATACAGTACATCATGTATTTTGGAACTAGCACCAACACATGAATATAATGTCATTCACTGGTGTTTAGGCCTCATGCCTTAGAGATGACCAAGATAAATAGCCTGAACCATGTTAATCTTCAAAAAGAACTTGTACTTCATGTCATGAAAAATCCTTCCGTTCAAGTGATGGAGTTTACCCTGTAAATTAAATCTCTAAAGTAATGGAAGAAATAACCCATGACACTGGTGGGGGAAATTAAATTAGAGTCACTAATAGCAGGTCAGCACAGGACGACCAGAGGTAATAGAAGTGACCACATGAATGATAAGCAGGCCTTCACTAGGCTGTGACATCTGTGTCCCAGAGACTGTGACAAACATTCATCCATGTGGCAAGCAATTCACAAGTCAGGCAGCAGCATGTTTATAGTGCAGTCTGACACTGGTGGAGCCAAAGCATGCCAGTCTTTCTCAACAGGATGCTCTGACTCCCTAATGAAGACCATTACGACAAGTAAAAATCTTTGACCCCAGTCTCTCTGCTAAATCAATCTGCCAGTGCTCCAGATAATCTTTTTACTTTATTTATTTATTTATTCATAAACACGGAAGGTATTTTCTGAACTAATACAATTCCCTTTCATCCCAACATTGCTAAGCTAATGTAATTCTACCCTGGAGCAGTAAAATAGAAGGGAAAAGCAGTGGGAAAATATAAAGAACAGATTCTGGTTTGAATTCTAAAAATCCAGTGTATATTTTCTCTAAAGATTTTAAGATCACTGCAATAGCCATTGGCAAAATAGCAGGGTGAGATGTTAAAATGGAGTCTTGAATGTCATACAAAGTACCTTTGAAGTTCACAGCCTTATTTATTTACTAATTTCTGAGCATGATCACTGATCTTCTGATGTAAACCTCACAGTCCAGAGAAAATACAGGTTTCTGTAAAATACAGAGCTAAAGGGTAAAATCATATTCCGTCACCTCTTTCCTCTGCTTTAGAACAACTTATCAATACACAACACCATTATTAGCAAATATTTTCAGTGGAAATTAAGAATATAGACAGTAGAAAGAGGGACAGTAGGATGACAAATAAAAAAGTGCTTGGCAAAGTAAATATGTAAGTAAGTAAATAAATAAACTAACCTTACAACCTATGAGCTTCTGTTCAGAAAATAAAAGAGGTTGAAATAAATGCTTGTTTACATTATCCACAGGATATATGTGATCTTAACCTCTTAGTCATTACGCTGAAACAAACAACATATTAAAATGGAAATTTCCCCAGAGTTAGTGATTTGCAAAGTAAAATAATGAACTTCATATTTCTCATTTACTCATACTGCTTGTTTCCATTTAAAAGATGATTATGCTTACTCAGATCAGGCTTACTAATGATCATTTGGCAGTATTATTACGTGACTTAAAAATCCAGAGGTACAACAACAAGGATAAAGTGCTACTAAAAATGCCAGTCAACATTTTCTGGTGTTGCTCTAGAGTTAGAGATTCCCAAACCACATCCTAGTACAAAGGCACCCCTTGTTCCAAGGCTCAGGCAGTCTTCAGAGGCAGGGTGTCAATATCTCCAGCTCTTCAACACCCTTCCTCACTGCTGAAAACTTCCTCCTGTGGACACACTGCACCCTCCTGTGTGCACTGATATCTGTCCATTATAAACTGGCATCAGGTCAGACCCCACTGATGACAGCAGGAGTCTTGAAGAAATGACAAGCAGAAGATTCACAAACAAAATGAAAATGAGGTATAGTGTGGAGGTCAGTCAATACCCCCCAAAAATTCCACTAACTAGTTAATTAATTACAGGCCTCTCAAAGCCCAAATTTTATATTTACCATAGACTGGAATTCAGAGCTTTCTAACATGAAGATTCTCTTAACTGAATTTTCTAAAAAATTTAACAACCATTTCTAGAGTCCATAAACTTCATATGTAGTAATATCCTTTTCTCAAATAAATATTCTGACAGAAGTTTTGAACTTGTCTTCCAAGAAGGCTAAAGAAAAGGTGTACCATAAATCTCCTCAGAACTAACTCTTCAGAAGTACAGAACTAATTGAAATAAGCCCTGTTGTGCTGCCAGAGTAAACAAAAAAAAAAAAAGGAGAAAAAAATACTAGATCTACATCTATTTGAAAAAGTCAGTTAGGCAACTTTTCAAACCTCTGCTGAGCTACTATTACAGCTAAGGAAAATTTCAGGGACTACCAACTACAGAGCAAGGAGACAGCCAGTTTCTTCTGGGAAGTTCTGGACATCAGAAGAGAAACAGCATCAGTATAAGAGGAAAAAAAGCTGAGGACCCCATACCTTCCCAATTATTTTAGGACTGAACTTTCTAAAGGCAATATTAACCCTTCATAGGTTTTAACCATAAGAAATTGTCCTTGTCATACAGCCCTTTCCTAGATCTGAGAAGCACAGCTCTGCTGCTTCCCAGCATTTCCAAATTTACTTCACACTTCATCTCCTTCTTCAGAGAAATTACGACTGACTCTTTTATGCATTAAAAATAGGAAAATGGGCAACATCAGTCCTTCATCCTTTCCCCTGGGAAGGCTATACTAGAAAGCAGAAAGAACTTAGAATGGAGAAAGATTTCTTTAAGAAAAATGGCACCTTTTTGTTGTTTGTTTTTTTTCCTGGATGCAATATTTAACACTTGAAATCATTCTGAGACATGACTCTTTAGCACTCTAGCCATTTTACAGTACTTGAGCTCATGGTCCTCACCTGACAAGAGCCTAAGTGATATCAGCCCATCAGTAAAACTGACTCATGTAAGAATGGTTTGGGACCATGGGAGCCCATCAAAAACAGGTATTGTGGTGGCCATGGGACAGAAAAAAAGGATGAGTACCAGCTTGTTTATAACTTTTACCCATCTCAACATGAATTATAGTTATCTGGGAGGACAGACTATGTACTCAGGCTCCCACACACTTAGCTGGACTTTTTATTAAACAGAAATTATCTCAGGAGACAAATATTTAATCTCATTCATATTTACTTTCTAATGTTATTTTGATAGCAAGTAAAGGCAAGGAGACAAACAAAAGCTCTTCTGAGCTCCTGGTTCACTTGGGGTATGGAATCAAAACAGACATTGTTCTAGTCCATCGTTAAGTGAGATTTGCATGGAAGTCCTGTGGCTGAGCAGAGAATTGTGTGCTGTAAGGATAGAGTCCCTTTTGCTTTCGGTGAGAAGTGCTTGGCATACAGATGTCAAATTACCCCAAAACACCAAGTCCTGTTCATTTTTGGAAAATAAAAACTTTGATCACTAACTGAACTTCTGGGAGATGGTAAATAAAAAAGTAATTATAAAAATTAAAATTAGTTTAAAATATCTTTCTCATGTCCTTTTTCCTCTACCTCCAAACTTAAACCTAAAAATTAGGCAACAATGGAAAAGATTCTGACATCATGTCTAGTTACTTGAGTGTACTTACGTTTGCTTGAGATCTGAATAATTTTTAGTGAAATTTAGTTAATGATGTAATTTAAAAGTCAACCTAATTTAGTTCCCTGTTCCTACAATTGTGAGCAACATATAAAATGGGAGTTTTGAGGAAAGGAACTGATTTAGTTCATTATGGTTTAAATGATGCAGAGGGGAAAAAGACAAAGTGCATTGGCACTGGGATTACAAAGTCCTCAGAGAGAACACCCACACTTAAGTGGTGTGGTATACACAGAGATGATACCCATGGTTTGAACCTTAAGATTTTACAGACAGTTTTACCTGACCTAACTGGGAGTTGGAGAGCAAAGAAATTATCTGGTTTATTTGCCCATCCTCAGGCACAGCTTCCCACTCCTCCTTTTGGGCTGCCTCTGGATAGTGTACCTCTGGGATGCATCCAGGAAATTTGTCATCAACAACATGATGACTATGAAGAGAAGCACGTGAGGCAGGATTCCCCTTTTCATACAGAGATAGCCTTAGTTCAGTATGTGTCAGAACTTGAGAGTACACCCTGAGTGGTGTGCTCTTTGTACAGGTCTGATGGATTTCTAGAATTTCCTCAAAGATAGCTCCTCGTGGGAGAGCAGAAGGCAATAGCATTGCTGGTTTACACTGGCCCAGAATCTGCCCCACACCCATGTGCATGGCCTCACCTAGGTGTGTGTGTATATATTGCTGTAGATCCTCATGGTGTGACACACAGGTTTGTCTGTGTATGTTTATAAATATGTGCCCATACAGATGTACACAGATCACATACAAGATACACACAGATATTACACATTCTTAAAAGCCTGGTCTCCTGCACTAACAGCAGACTATTTCCAATATTACTTTGATTTGCAACACTTCTCTCACCTTCTGAAGACAATTAAGGAGGGAAAAGTTGCACATTAAGTAGCACCACTATGAATTCATTTCCTATGTGTTTTTTGTATTAGTATAGAGGATGATGAATTAATTTTGTATTCAAGTAGTGCTCCTTTCAGCCTCCAGTAAGAGTTCCCTCATAACGCACCATTAGTTAAATGCACCATCACAATAAAAAACTAACAAAAAAAGGCATTTATGTTGCCTTAAATAATGATCTAAAAAAAAAATCCAATCTTTACATTACTTTAAGTAATGAGCCCTCAGAGAAGCTGAATTAGCACTATAAATTAAGAAATGTTGCATTATGGTAGGAATAAATTCTTTAGATAACACCAGTGCACAACAACAACAGCCAAGGACAGCAGCTCTGTCTCCCAGTTTAATTACACAAAAAGTGAGGGAAAAAAAAAAAACCACAGAAAAAAAAATCCTTCTCTAGGGCCCACATATACTCCCCCATGTGCGCAGAGGGACAAAATGAAAATCACAGCTTCAGTATTAAAAGAATAAATGCCAGCCACCTACCCAGGTGTCATTATCAAATTTCATTAGTACAGACCTATTTGTGTGCCAAAGCCTTTACTAGAAATTTTACATAACACTGAAGAACACATGCAGTCTATCCAAGCATGAGTTTGCTTTCCAGTACAACCAACTGGACAACCGTCCTTCAGCTTGTTCCCTAATAATCTGTGTACAAATTCACAGATATTAATTTTACACCATAAACCTCCTCTAGTATATCAGAAATATCATCTACAGTTCTTATTCTTTGTGCCAGTGGCATACACAAAATGCTACAGAAATTCAGATATGTTTATCCTATGTATTAGTCTAACTCTAAAATATCATGAAGGATATTTTTATCATTCTTCTTGATTCTTCACTCTTTATCCTTAAATTTTTGTCTCCAACACTGATATTATTGTTCAAATTTCAGACTGCACCAGTCTATAGATTATACAGATCGGAACAGTGAATATTTGCCCTGATTTACAGAGATTTTGATGGATTTTTTTCAACAAAAAATAATCAAGTTTAGCTAAGAGATTCAATAAGCCTATGAATTTTTAATTTGATGCACACCTGCTCACCCATGCACTGATGTAGACATACAACCCAATAACTAACACTGGCACCACTAAGCACAGAACAGGACCAAGGCTGTAAACACAGATTTCATCTATGCTGGTGAACTGAAAACACTAGTGATTTCCATGCTGTAGTTTTTGTAGTTTTCCATACTGTTAAATGAATAGTGAAGTGTTGGCCTGAGTCAACCACTAATATCCCTGGGAATGCCCAGGGTATTTCCAGAGTTGATCAGGAGTGGAAACTACCAGGTTAACAAACCTTTTCTTTCACTGCAAAAAAGGGACAGGAGAGTTCAGCCATGTGAACCTAAACTCTGCCACAGCAGGCAGCCTCAGGGCCAGAGAACAATCTCTAGTTTATTTGCTGAATGCAAATGTAACTACAGATTTGCACCAGTAGGATACACCTCCTAATAAATAGAGTTGTTCACGAAATTCCAGTGAAATTATTATGTTGTTTTTTTTCTTTAGGATGTTCTGGTTCATTAAAACTCAGACCTTTTGCAGGAATGATCATATCAGTTTCAGCAAAGATAGCATAGCTAATCAAAATTAGAGACAAGAATGTCATCAGCAACCAGAAAGGTCAACACTGATAGGACATTAACTTGGCATGTGAGGTAATGCAGTTCAAGTCCCTATTTTGAATCAGCTGGAACAAAGTCTTGTGCTTCTTAATCATCCTGCACAAATATTTAGAAATGAAATACAGATATTTTTTCATTCTCTTTTTTTTAACCTGATAAAGTTTAGGTTTCAGTTCATGGGGAAGGGATCTTTAAACTATTTCCCACGAAGTTCTAACCATAAATTATATCTCCATCTTTACCCATTCTCTTCTTTCACATCCACCAAACACCAACTCAAAAATCTGTAAGTTTTTCTATAAATAGCGTGGGCTAGGCACATAATTTTGATCTTTTATTTGATGCTGAAATAGGATTTAAGTATAGGTCATAATCAGAAGTGATTGACAAGAATGGCAGAATGACATATAAAAAAAATTCCACTAAAGGATCTGTATGTAACATGAGCTGTAACTAGTTTCTTAGGGAGATCAGTCAATACTTAATAACTTAGATAAGATGCACAACAAAGGATAAGGCTCTCATCACAGGAGCTACTCTACAGGAGATCATTGTAAAAATCTATGAGATGTGGATATGGATTCTTCCCTCCAAAAAGACACTGTTTCTCTCATCTTGGAAGTCAGGAAACAGGGTAACTTCAGCAGTTCAGGCACAGCCAATGTTATAACACTGAGCAGACGCAAAAATAGACTGCACAATTGAAATTATGCACACGATTCAGTGAGGTTGTACAAAGATTTATATTACAATGTAGCTAACTCTCCTAAATTTATTCTATGGTAAACCGTGCTGAAAAAGTGAAACACACAAGACAGGTTCCTTTGCCAAGTGTTATTATTAAAGTCATGGCTTGCTGATTGTGTTCTCTTAGGCTCTGTTTACTACCAGAATTTATAGTCACCTAATTTTTTCTTGATTAGATATAGGTACTTATATGTACACTGGCTCAACTGAATTGTACTGTCAGCAGAGTTCATGCTGTATCCTCGTCCCAAAAAGCTAATGTCTTCAAACTCATTCTAAGTTGATCACATCTGTTGATAATCACGACATCTCTCAGTCATACAAGTAAAATTGCCTCATCCTGGTGAACTGGAGATTTAAGCAGTTTACTCGAAAAAGGTCATAGGTTTACAACATCTCAACCACCTCCAGTTTTCCACCACTAAGTGTCACAAGGTTCCTGTTCCACTTGCCTGTGTATGAAGCAATGAGATGTGAATAAAAGTAGCCCTCTTTACTCCTTTGCATGTGCACATGTCTTTATTCTATGTGCAGTTTTTTCCTTTCTTATGTTTTTTTCTTCTTTTCCCTTTTTCCTTTTTTTGGCACAAAAGAAGCAGCTTATATCTGTTCTTTTTGTTCTCACAGTTTCGTGCTCTCAAAAAAAAAAACAAATTAATACTTCTGTATTAGAAGATTTAGCATGCTTTTCAGTCTGCCACTGAACTGATGAAAGGCAGCACAACTACACACTTTTCCCCACTGAGCTCAGATAGGTTTGTTCACTAGAGTTCAAGTCTCCTGCCAACAACTCACTGCAGTTCCAAACTATTCTCCTTACATATTCAATTCCTATGTGTGGATCAACCCATGCCCCTTCTTCCAGGCCATAAATTTGGCAGTTTTAAAGATTTAATAGCAGGGTTGCTGCAGCAACAGTTCTATTTGTGGCACACCTCCCTTCCCATAGCTGATAGAGGTCTGCTGATCAGCCATAAAGTTCAATTCTCCAGCTCCTTATCAATCAGCTTCACTGTGTGACCCACTTCAGGAAAGACTTAAACGAGGTAGTGCAGATTCTCCACAGAAAATATAATAATCGGAGGGAAGAATAAATCTTACATCGTTCTTCTAATGCACCAAGTCTTTCAATGGATTGTTTGGCTTTTATATTAATTCAAAGATGGTACAGAATTTGGAACCTGTGGAAAGGTGCATTAAAATTCTTAAATAAATTTAAACAAGCTCTTTTTTGAGAATTCTAAGGGTTTCCCTGTCATGGTCTAGGAATGGTACTCCCCAGTTCAATGCTCCTACTAAGAATCTTCAAACTAGGCACCACTCCCTGATTCCCCTGCTTTGCCCTCCTCTTTTCTCTGTGGCAGGATGGAGAGCAGAATTGAAGGCACAAAAGGTAAAGATCATGGGTTGAGATCAGAACAATTTGCTGGAAACAACAATGAGATAAGAAAATGAAGCATAACAGCAACAATACTAATGACAGAGGGTACAAGAGATGAAAAATTCACAGAGAACCCCCCTGGCTCCTTCTGCCACACTCCCTCTGGAAGGAACCTTTTCTCCCCCAGAGACTCCCCCCACCTCCAGTAATGATGTGATGTGGTATGGAATAATCTCCTCATCCTGTCCATGTCCCTTCCTGGCTACTGCAAAAATTAACCTTGTCCTGGACAGAACCAGGACATCTTCCAGCTTTAAATATACTGGTCATGCCATGAAGCAAAAGGTATTCTCTGCCACTTTCATTTCAAACTGGCCCATCATGGTTCCCATTTTGAAATTCAAAATATTGAACTTCTCTCCCAGTGTTGGCTTATGTCTGCTATTCCAAAAAATATGTGTGGGAACAGATAGGGAAATACTTCAATCTTGTTAAGAAGTGGATTTCTTTCTCAAGAACAAAAGAAGTTATCTGGCTTAACCAATATAGATTTCCTTTCTCCATTTATTAGTACAGACAGGGCATGTTTAATTTAACTTGCTAGGTGGGGCTGCTTGGGATCTATTCTAAAATAACTTCCTGAATAAATTAATTTCTAGAGTCAGAGACTGGTAAAAAAAGAGAACACTCAGTCTCCTAAAAAGGAGGCAAGGGACAGTGAAAGCACAAGCTGCAAAACTCTCATTTCCTTCATGATAAGGACTGTACTGAACTGTTTGGAAAAGGAAGAAAAGTTGCTTTCCATAGTATCTACTTTCAGACCTGCCAGCCATTGAGCAGTTACAACTGCTAAAGAATACATGGCCATCTATCATAACAAAGGATAAGACAGAACTGTCAGTGTTAGGAAAACAACATTCACAAAACAAGCTGTAGACAGAAGAAACAGACAGAATTTCAATCAAAACTTACTGCTTTGCTGTTCTACCTATATTTGCATCTTTCAAAATCCTTATTGTGATAATCCTTTTAATCAAGAGTATGTCTCTCCAGTTTCAAAGGTAGTAGAATGTTATATTTTGCAGTTAAAATTACTGAGAAGAAGCAGAAGGTCAGAGAAACTAGAATATTAAACAAACCAGAGAATAAACCAAAAGATTTGTGCAAAATGCACTAAATTCAATAAATTTACTTCTGTATCTTGTCCATTTCACATTCTTGCTCAACCTACTCTGTAACAATTGCAACCTTTGGTCAAGTTCCTGTACACTGTCATCCACTCTTCTCCAAACCAGTCAAAAGATTAAAACTTTTTTATAGATACATTTTCCTTAACACTATTAATCAAACAACACCTTTTTGGAAAAGTCTAGATTCCTGCTTTTTTGAATAAATGTCCACTTTGGAAACAGAAAGGGGCACAAATTCAGGTCCAGACTGCTTTCAAAGTGTGAAACCTAAAATAATAGAAAAACAACAACAGTTAAAGCCAGCTCCAGATACAAGACAATGGGTGTAATTTCAAAAGAAGAATCTAGAGGATATAGATGAAGAATTCAAAACCGAATTTGAGGGCAGTTATGTTATACATCGACCATTTGCTGAACAGCCCCAATAATTTGCATCCTCACAGATTCAGGCCCTGCTTCAAAACAGGTCACTTCCAAGTATTTGAACCAGCCACTTGAACCAGCCACTTGTTCCAGCCACTTGTCCAGTGTCAAGTAAGAAATAGAGAACTGACCTTGAACAATAAACTTTAGAGTATGAAAGACTAAAAATCCCTGATAGACTGAGACGCCAAGGAGAAATCTTTGGCGTACCTTGTTTAGTAGGTTGGGTATGTTGATAAATCCCTGTTTCTAGGAATATCAGCCCAATAAATCTCATAAATTTGGACTCACCGGTGGTTATTTTGTAAGTATGTTTTCAACTTTTCATATGCAATAAAAGACAGGTGACTTGTGTCTCATGTACATATCAGTGTAAACATTCCCAGCACTGTGGGACTGTGATGCACAAAGATTTATGACCCATTGTCATTGTTAGCTGCAATTCATTAATCACAGAATCATGGATTCAATTAGCTTGGCAAAACCTCTGAGGCCATGGAGTCCAAACTATGACTAAACACCACCATGTCAACAAGACCATGACACCAAGTCCAGTCTTTCCTTAAGCCAGGGATGTGACTCCACCACTTCCACGGGTAACCCATTCCAATATCTAATCATCCCTTCTGCAAAGAAATTCTTCCTAATGTCCAGCCTAATATCCTTCGTGTCCTGTTGTTAATTGCCTGGGAGAAGAGGCTTTTTGAATAGCAGGTCACTGGGAATGACCCATTAACCAGTGTTCTCATCATTGTCACGCACTTTGGTTAATGAACTGGTAAGTCCTACATCAGTTTAGAGATACTGATTGCACTAATAATCAATGGTTGATAGTCCATCACCTCTGTTGTTCTCCTTGAATACACCCTGACACCAATCTTTTTTCCCTGACTCCACGAATTATTTCTGGCAGCAGTCCTCAGTTCTCCACCAAGTGACATGGCTGCTTGAGATGTTGAACAAAATGGTAAAGAAATGCTTAGAAAAAAATTAGATAAATTGAGAGTGACCACACTGAAAGGTCTGGCTTTTATGAAAAGGAATGAAAAGTAGAAATAAAGTAGTTGTTCTAGCTGCTTTCTAAACAGAAGAATTCTGCACAGGACACCCAGTCCTTTCTGGTAGGATCACAGAAGAGAATCAAGTTTCTGGACAAAAAAAGTCATTCCACAAAGCTCTAAGCATCTTTTTGTGAACCCAGCAGCAATAGTTCTTCCTAACTATTTATTTATATTTTTTTCACACAATAACCCTCGTTTCTTTCATTGCCATGCTTCACTCTCTTTTGAATCAATCATGTTGTATGTATCAATGCTGTAAAACCCATTTTCATGTATTTTACCTCCCTTCAATTTTACTGTCTTTGTTATAGAATAGAAACACACAAAAGAAATCTCCCTTGAGCAGGAGTCTTTGACTTGGCTTTCAGAGATGCTAAATACTCACAGCTCACATCTCTGAATATCATGTCATTTATTACATTTCATGTCCTTGCGCAGTTCGACAAGGTACTCATTCGCCGTTTCTCTCCATCACAACAGATCTATTCCTTTGGGTTTAGTTTATTTTCAGTATTTTTATACTCTTTCAAAGAGGTTTGCATCTTTTTGTGGTATTCGCTTACTTTTTCCAGAAAACTTCTGTCACTTCTTTATTGCATGTTCCATTTTGAACCTGGGAAATTTTTCCAGGAGAATGATGTCTACAAATGGGTAAAACTGATGAAAAAATATATGTCACCAAAACACACACATTCTTTGAGCATTAGTTAAGTTCCATGCTGTCAGCCAAGAAGACAACTATTACGTACACACCTTCCCAAGGGCTACAAACAAAGCAGGAAAAACAGCCTCAACTAAGAGAATTTTTACTTAATTTAATTTATTCCCAGTAAACACAAACATGTACTCACTGATTCCAGCACTTATAAAAAAGAAATCATTGTTTTGGCCCCACTTTATAGACTGTCCCTTATAATAGCTTTAATAAGGTGACAGGCAGCACAGAAGGTTGGAGTGGAGCATGTTGGTTTCTGTCTGCTGCTTTTACTGTCCTAGTGTCTGCTCCCTGCTCCTTTGTGCCTCTTATTGGGTTTCCTCCACTCTTCTGTGCATTTTTGTATCAATCCATAGACAACAGTCTTTCAAGGATGTACTTGCCCCAGTTTGGGTCTACCTGAAGGCCAAAGCCTCTTCAGACTGGAGTGCCTCCTTCCAAGCATGCATCCTGGGCTGTGTATTTCCACAGCAGTGCCCCCTCTCTCTGCGTGCCTCTTCACATTCCTCCCACCACATATCTCCTCATATGCCTCCTCCCCTCATGGCTGCTGCCCCTTCTTAAGCAGGTTAGAGCAGATGCCCCATGTGCTTTCTTAGCTTACTGAATTTCTGGCACCTAATGGCTTTGAGCACATGATTGTTTTATTTCTAAAACAGAAAATATCCTTGCCACACTATGCATCTCTTTTCTAAAAGTTGCTGAGATTAAGAAATGCAGAAATTCTCCAATATCATTAAAATAATTCTATGTGTTAGCCCTCAGAGTATGTTCAAAGAATTATGGTGAACTTATAGTTTTGTTTCCGAGTTATAGACCATAACATTAATTTCAGGGATGTCTTAGCTCCCTGCCTCAAAGAAAAGACTACATTTAGGTAGTAATGTACACTCCCATGTATCAACATTTTTTTTGTGATGAAAACATGTTTTGGTGTGAATAAATGTTTCCTTAGTTCTGTGTGCTTTTAAGATTTCCAATTTTAAACTTACCACATGCAAAAAAATTATAGCACCCACACCCCCCCCCTCCCCCCACCCGGGCCAGAGTGCCCTAAAATAAATGTCCTAATTAAAATCAAATAAAATACACATGGAAAAAAAAAAGGCATAGTTGAAATTTCTGTCTCAAATTTAAGCCCAAATCACATCACACATCACATAGCACTGACTCTTAGAACAGCAAGTCAGCTATCCATCATTGCAGCACCCAGAACTATAAACTCAGGAATGGGAATCAGCTTGTCAAATTCTCACAAAATATGTCCAGCATCTCTCATCAGTCACAAACAGTGAAGGACAAATGCAATAACAACCACCTGGTCAAAATGGTTGAGAAGCAGTCAAATTAGTTCAGTTTCCTACTTTTCACCTTCCCAGCTAGAAGAGATTTGCAGGTTTGTAAGATAAGCTCTCTGTATGTTGTATTGACTTTCAGAATTAAGGATCAAAGGCATCTTCATCTTCAAATATCCTTCAGACTTTTACTTACAATGTCTTAAAAGGAAAGGAGGGAGGAGGCAGATCAGCACTTTCTCCTAATCTCTCTAACTGGGTGGAAATCCATACTGAGAAAATCCGTGGACAAATGCTATTTTACATGAGCAAAAATATTATTAATTTGTCATCCTTTATCATACTTGGATGATCATTAAGCCAAGCAAGCAAGCTGTTAATGTTTACAATATCTGATATTCCCCAAAAATACACACAAACTCATAGGAGGAAAACAACTCTAATCCTGCCGTACTGTCAATGGGGATTAAATTCATTCAAATAAACATACTTATGAAAATAAAGAAAAATTCTTTCTGCAAACAGCTGGTTAAGTTTGACTGGTTTTTTTTTAATTCATCCAAATAGACCATTTAGACTGGGTGCAGTAATTGTTCTTCTCCCCCTGCTGTTGCTTTGCTAATTGCTAATGTTGGTGTATGTGAATACCAATTAAATCTGTTCCGATTTACTCTTTTTAACTGGTGCTCTGATTTTAAGGGGAAAAATAGCTTTTTAAATTTATATAGACAGTGTGTGTCCTTTGTGATTTTCACAGCCTGTTCCAGTTAACAACAAATGAAGATAAATATAAAGCAAAATCCGTTTTGTTCTTCTACAGAATAAATAGCCCCATTTATAAGGTGTTACCAAATTTCTGGCATTTTATTATCCTTTATTTAGTTAGTTTTTGACCATTAAATTCTAATCTTTTAGCCCATTTGGTCACTTGCTTGTGATTTCCTATGTATCAACCACAGAATAATGACAATGCCAAGGTAAATGTTGTCTCACCAATTTACCTCAGCGTTAATTGCCAGTGCTTTGTTGGTGTAGAGTGACAGTAATGACAAGGGAGGTGACAAAGAGAAATGTAATTCAAGTGGAGCTAAAGAAAGTATGAAAATGGCTCCTTGGGTTTTATGTGTTTTACTTGACCCAAGTAAGCATCATTCCTTTAAATCATCAATTCAGACTGCTTTCTTCTGACATTTGGAAGATAATTTAGCAAGCTGGTCTGGTAAGGATGATTGACTACAGATGTAGTACTGGGTAGACCAAACCAGAGGTGAAACAAAAGGAATAAGAAGGAGGGAAAAGAATAATAAAAAAAAAATGAACAAACTAAAAAACAAACAAGCAAAAACAAAACAAAAAATCCCTACCACCACCCAAACATTATTTCAATACATTCACAGAGACTAGAGAACAGATTACAAATAAAAACTATGTGACACATTTTTACTCAGCTATGATTATATGGTGAAAACAGAAAGAGAGCTGAAAATTAAGTTTGTTCTGCAGCAATTGTTTATTAGGTTTAGGGAGGTGAAGATCCATCACAGAGTTTTTGCATTCAGCAGTCCCATCAGTGTACCTTATTCCTGATCTGTGGGGTTCAGCCCACAACAAAGAGTGCCGGGAGCCACAGAGAGATTGTAGATTCAGCCAGCTCTGAGATAGCCTGCTGCTGAGGGCAACACTGGGAATTGATGGGCAGCAACATGTTGGAGGCCAGAAAGTGGAGAATATTTTCTTGCCTGATATACCTGAGATAAGGCCAAATATTGAAGATAAGGAAATGACCTGCTCTCAACCTGATCCCGAATCATCTGTTGCACCTGGCCCTGATTCATCTGTAAAACCTGACTCTGGGTCAGCTGTAAAGCCCTCAGGGATGATTTATACCCCCCTGTACAGGTCTAATTATGATTCACAGCCCTGCAATAAGCTCCCAACACTTCTGGAAACGTTACAATCTACTGAAGTCTGAGTTGGGACATAGAAATGGTATATAAATTCTCAGAGGGTGAAAAGATGAAGGGTTTTGCAATTGTTATTATAGTAAGCTGATAAGAGATAAAACACAAAATGGTGAAGTGACACAGCTAAAGTTCCCTTTTCCTTTCTTCTTCCCATGAGTCCATGTTCTACTGAAAAAGTACTGGACAAATTTTAAAGCATTTCCGGTGTTACAAATGGATTTGTTACATGGACCTTGGTTTAAATCTATAAACAATGAGTTACATTAGTTTTAGCAAAAAAAAAGAGGAGCCATTATTCTGATTCTACTTCTCTTCTCCTGCACTTTCGCTTCCTAGTTTTAGCTTGCTAGCTGTAATGCAGATAAGATAAATAAACAATGACAAAATTCAAGTATTCAGCCTTTGCTCTTTTCCACCTGCAATACCAGCATGGACAAAATTCCCCTTGTCCATTCTGATAACGAGGCCAGGATTGGACACAGAATGGAGTAATGAAATCAAAGGAACTTGTTTCACATTGGATTCCTCACAGCTATCTGACCTTTTTTTTTCCTTCTTGGGTCAGGGTCCATTTTCAACCTCCAGTCATTCATCGGGGACTGGATGCAAACTGGGTCTAGGCATTAGAGCTGTGCTCACTGCTCTTGCTTAAACCAAAAGAGAAGGTGGAGACAGCAAAAAAATACATTAACAACTTCTGCTCACAGAAAGAAAAGCAGAACTCTCTGGTTTCTGTCAGGGACTAAGATGAAAAAATCTCAAACATTTAACAACTGTACAGCTGGTTATATAGTTGTGACTAGTTTCTGATAAGCAGAGCATTTACTCTTCGTTTCAGTGCACTTCAAAAGCAGCCTTCTTGGTACACCTTTTTCTAACACTATAAATGAGGATTTACACCACAGAAGTCCTCATTTTCAGATTGACTACCTCTGCTAAGTGTTTCTAGTGGAAGTGGAGGTATTCGATAGTGTTTTTACAGATACAGAGAGTAGGATTGCTTTTTCTTTTGTTATGTTCAGTGAGCACTTTAGAAGGATTTAGAGGAAACATTTTAAAGCAGAATCTGAGATCTCTTTTTTATTGTTTGTATAAAATAAAAAAAGTTGCTAATATCCAAACAAGTATCTTCATATATAATAGAATCTCTATAGTATTACAAGTTATGTAGTAGTTTACAGCCTAGGTCAAAATAGATGCTGATTTCTCTGGTGGAAATATCCAAGGTTTTTCCTCAGGGGCTCGGCTATGTTATGCTGTAGATTTTCCTGGTATTTGGTCAAATCCTAGGTTAGCAGGACATAAGATCACAGAATCATAGAATGGTCAGGGTTGGAAGGGACCTCTGTGATATTGCTAAAACAGGATCAGGGAGAGCAGGTTGCGCAGGGTCACGTTCAGATGGGTTTTGAAGATGTCCAACAAAGGAGACTCCACAACCTCTCTGGAGAGCCTATTCCACTACTCAGTCAGCCTCAAAGTCTGTAAGCTTTTCCTTACATTCAGATGAAGTTTCCTGTGTTTCAGTTTGTGCCCATTGCCCCTTCTCCTGCTGCTGGGCACCACTGAAAAGAGCCAGGCCCTAGCTTCTTGACACCGTCCCTTAAGATAATAGTGGCACCCTGGCCTGTATCAGCAATGGTGTGGCCAGCAGGAACAGGGCAGGGATTGTCCCTCTGTACTCGACACGGGGAGGCCACATCTCATCTGTGTCCAGCTCTGGGCCCCTTAATTCAGAAATAACATTGAGGTGCTGGAGCTGGTCCAGAGAAGGGCAATGGAGCTGGGGAAGACCCTGGAGCACAAGTCCTCTGAGGAGCAGCTGAGGGAACTGGGATTGCTTAGCCTGGACAAAAGAAGGCTCAGGAGGGCTTTATCACTCTCTAGAAGTACCAAAATGGAGGTTGGAGTGCTCAGTTCCTTCTCCAATTTGACAAGCAATTAGACAAGAGGAAACAGCCTCAAGATGCACCAGGAGAGGCTTAAATTGATATTAGGAAAAATTTCTTCACCAAAACTATAGTCAACCATTGGGCCGAGGGAAGTGGCTGTGTCACCATCCCTGGAGAAATTTAAAAGATGTGTGGATGTGGCATTTGGGGACATGGCTTAGTGGTAGACTTGGCAGGTTAATGGTTGGACTCAATGATCTTAAAGGTCTTTTGTAACCAGAAGTATTCTATAATTCTATGATTTGCTAACCAAACAATTTGCTTATGAATTTAATCCCAGTTGGTAGAAAAGTTCTATTTATTTCTCACTCAGCTCTCTAAGTAAACCTTACAGTCCATGTCTACTTGTTAATAACTTGTAGAAACTGTATATGTAATAATATTTTAAATAAGGGAAATGAACTTCACATCATATATCCTTGTTTTACTCTTTGCATTTTCACCATCTTCATCACTCACTTATGGGGAAGGTTAGGACTAAACATTCTGTTAACGGTTGTCAAATCAATCATGGTTTTCACTGCTAGAGTTATTCTAGAAAGAAGCAACACACTTTAGAAGAAATCAGAGAAGGGCTGAATGAGATAATGTAAAATCACTTATACAGACACTCTGGAGATGGAACCCTGTTAAATATTTTATATAGTCATTAACCTGAGAGTGGAAGGAAGAGGGTAATGGATGGCTTATTGCTTTTACCTACAGGACAAGTTTCTGAAGCAAACTGTCTCCCCTGGGACAAGGATCACACATGCCAAAAATCTATGAAGAGGGTCACAGATGAAAGGAGATTGAGCAGATTCAAAATTCCCATGTGAGAATGGTGAAAACTGCAGACAGACCAGGTGGTGAAACTTGTCATACTACACACAGCCGTGGGCCATTGCCATCCAAATGCTCAATTAGTTTATTATGGCAACAGACACACCATGCTGGTCAAATAACCAGCACATCTGCAGAAACTACAGAAAATAATCAATTATTGAAGATAGCTAACCACAAGTAACATTACTCTTACCCTTGCTTGTTCTTCTCCATCTTTTTTTTTTCCCCCCCCTCTGCCTAGAAGCCCAGCTGTTAGAGATTACCCCAGAGAGCCAGAAATCCATGAACTATATATAGATATGAGAAACATGGAGGGAAGGGGAGGAGAGGAACAGCAACAAGAGTGTCAAATCTTTAAAAAAGTGCAGATATAGAGGTTTGGGGTGTTAATATCTTATTGGCTTTTGCCACAATATCTTACATGGCACTAGACTCTGTTAGAGCTGGTTTCTTCCCTAAGGGGCTTACTCCTATAGGGGACAAATGCACAAAAGTCAAGGTCATTCTTGGTCGGTTCTTATTCATTATGTTTCAATGAATAGATTAGTTTGGTAAACACTAAAA
>VXAC01004729.1:1584244-1610805 GCA_013399225.1 Rhipidura dahli | reverse complement strand
AAAAAAAAAAAAGAAGTAATTTTTTCTCTACAAAAGAAGGACTAGTTTTCTTAAGAATGATCTCTTCCTAAAGAAGTTTCTCTTCCACAGAATCAAAGACCAAGATCCTGTATTTTTAAAGCTCATTATTTAAGACATCTGATTTTAAAATATTTCCAGAAATAAGAAGAATGTTAATGTAAGCTTTCAGGAGAAGCAGCAAAACAATTTCTGATATCCCTGAGAATCCACGCAAAGAAAAATGCTAAGATGGAGCTGATCTACCTGTGCTCTCACATCTGAAGTCTAGCCTGTAGGCAGCTCTGAGATGTTCCTATGACTTTGTTCTCTTTCTCTGCTCATCCACAATTCACTATTCTTTCAGCTTTTGTGGTTTTCAGACTACACTGTTTACTGTATTAGGTAATAAGAACAGCATGTTGAGCCACAGCAATAGAAAAACCATAAATCACTTGATAACCTTAAGAAATAATGGTTGAACTCAGACATTTTTCTAATGGTTTAGTGAATCTAAAGTGGAAAATAGCTGTATTTCTATACCTGTAATTTCTGTCTAGATATGAAAAATGCTAAAAGGAGAGAAGCAAAGTTCAGCACCAGAGGGAAAGTGGCCTTTACCACAAAAGAATTTTGTGTCGTAATAATTAAAACTAAATTTAGTCACTAAAACAGACTGTAAGGTCAACTGCGTTATCTGTAATTATGGTAAGCAATAGGGACATTAAGATGAAATACTGAACTCTTAGAAGCTGGGGGATGGGTAAGGAGGATATTTTAAGGCATGAAAACCAAAGCATACTATTTTATGTGTCCGTGTTTTGAAGTAGCACTTGAATGTGATAATAGCTCTTAATGCTGATAAAGAAGCAGAACTTTGTCGCTTATGCTGCTCTCACCATGTTCCTCAATTCATGGTCAGTTTTGGGATGTGTGAGCATGCAGTATAGAGCCAGGAAGCTTTAATGGGTTTGGAATAGAGACAAGAACATAGATGTTTATAATTAAAAGGTTAAACAGCATGGTTAATTTTATATTTCATTTTATAACTAAAAAGACAGACGTGTAGATAATATTTGTAGTTTTTTTTAAGAGCCCAGGGTGCCATGGGCCCTCACAGGATGCACCCATGAGTGCTGAGTCTGTCTTCTGTCTCTGCAATGCCACATTTGAAAATCTTTAATCGCTCACGGCAACTGGGAGAAGTGTGCGTGCACCCCGGGTGTCAGTACTGGGTCTGGTACCATTCAGCATCTTTATCCATGACCTGGATAACAGGTCAGAGTGGACCCTCAGCAAGTGTGATGATGATACAAAGCTGGGAGGAGCAGTGATATGCCAGAGAGTCATGCTGCCATCCAGAAGGACCTCAACAGTCTGAAGAAATGGGTTGACAGAAACCTCAGGCAGTTCAACAAGGAGAAGTACAAAGTCCTGTACATGGGGACAAACAGCCCAGACATCAATATATGCTGGGGATAACCCTGCTGGAAAGCAGGTTGTGGGAAAAGGACTTGGGGATCCTGGCTGACACCAAGCTGGCTGTGAGCAGGCAAAGTGTCCTTGCTACAAAAAGAGATAATGGTATCCTGGTTTGCATTAGACAAAGTATTACCAACAGGTATAGGAAAGTGATCCTTCCCTTCCATTCAGTGCTGGTGAGTCCACACCTGGAGTGCTGGGTCCAGTTCTGGAGTCCTTAGTCCAGGAGAGATACAGAGCTGCTGGAGAGAGTCCAGCAAATGGCCATTAAGATGATAAAAGTCCTTCACATAGGAGGAAAGGCTGAAAGAACAGGGACTGTTCAGCCTGAAGAAGAGGAGTCTCAGAGAGAACCTTATCAGTGGCTATAAACACCTGCAGAGAGGGTGGAGAGAGGATGGACCCAGGGCCATTTCAGTGGTGCCCAGGGACAGAACCAGAGCCGATGGGCACACACTGGAACAAAGGAGGTTCCATCTGAACATCAGGGTACGTTTTTTTTATTATAACTGTGACTGAGCATTGGTCCAGTTTTCCTATAGATGTTGTGGCCCTCCTTGGATATATTTAAAAGCCATCTGGACCCAGTTCTAGGCAACCAGCAATAAGTGGCCATACTCGAGTATGGGGGTTGGACAAGAAAGCCTCCTGAGGTCTCTCCCAACCTCAACCATTCTGCAATTCTGAGAATAACCACTTTAGTTCAGAAAGGGATGCAGGGTTTTTGCTTTGATTTCTTTAAAAACACACTTATATCCTTCAAATAGTTAACATATTAACCAGTTATGTAAGATATATGTTGGATTTGGTTCTTTATCAGGAATGTAAATAAGAAAAAGAACTGTAGGAAGTGAGAATTCTTATTTACCTCTGATATTATCAGCATGGAATGAAACACACATTAGCATTGTCCATATGTCAACAAAGGAGTCCAGTCACTCCAGGGAGGAGGACTAGATGCACAAATGATGAAAATCATGTCTGCAGTGAGTCACCTACCTCAGTGGATGTGACAGCAGTGGTTGTTTCAGTGTTCAGTCACCAGTGGCTAGGCTAAGAATGTGTTCTATGAAATAGCTTTTATAATCTTCCAGTCCAAGGACAGTTGAGTATAGCTGCCTTTAAAAAGCTTAAGTCTAATCAGTAGCTTATTTTACAAGAAAGCAATCTTGTAATGTTTTCATAGCATATTTTTCAAGGCTAGCAGTCCTGGTGCTTAAAATCCAACACTAGAAATATATTTCCTTTTCTCTTACAATAAAGCTCATTACATGGTGCTCAAAAAGCTTTGATTATTGGAATTTACTTACATTTTCAGAGATGTTAGAATGTCTTGATGTCATGAATTGTGGCTCATATTGCATATCCCAAAGAAAAAGCAGTTTAAATAATTAAAAATATCAAGTTAAACTAAGGATTATTTTACTAGTAATTCTTTTCTTTTGTTTGTAATTAGGACAATATAATACAAACAACATTTTCTCAAGAGGAAAAAGCAAATCATTTAATTAAAATCAATCTTTATCACAAAAAAATTAATAACAATTGATCTTTTTTAATAACAGCGTGGGTTCATTTGCATTGTTTTTATTGACAGAAACATATGTAATTTTCACTCTTACTTGCTAGCAAGGAATTAATCTGGTGATCTTATGTTATGTTAATATGAATATTAAACATTTAAATTGCTTGCATTGCTACAACAATAGTCTTTCCATGGATAATTCAAGTAAGAAACTACACACTCTTCTTCCCAAATAAAACTTGACACTTAGATAAAAATTATTGCATATTTTGGCCAGTACTGCTAAGATGTGATGCATTGAATACAGAAAATGAATGTATTGGTAGAGAGGATATTAAATTACCTGTAGATGCAAAAATAACAATTATGAAAAAAGTGTATAAGCTTTCCACTATAACACGATCTTTATTTTTCCTAAAGACATTATTAACTAGATGATGTAAATAAATATGACATGCATAAAAGCATGTCAAAACCAAAGTAAAGTATTTCTTTTTCAATAAAGCACCTCTAAACAGGTGTTCTAAATAAATTGCAAATAAGCACAAGAACACCATAATTAAATTATCCTCACTAGTGCTCAAAAAATCCTATGGTGCAATGAAATGACACAAGGAAAAAGGATATTAAACACTGAGCCAAGGGTAATCTTAGTAAATTCACTTTTGAACTCACCTTTCATATGTGGCAGGAAAGAGCTCAAGGTTCTGATATACTAAGTGCTTAAGCACCTGTCTAATTCCTTTGAAGCCAATGGGAGTTGAACATGTGCTCCTGAAGGCAAAACAGTCACACACAGGCACTCTGACAGCTCAGAGCCTGTGTGGATACAATCCTGTTCATCTTCTAGGGCACTGCTGAGACAACAGTGTGATGGAGGCTCAGCCTGGAGCAGCTGTCTGCATTCACAAAGTACTTCTAGGATGTTTCATGCATACCCCCTCTATGGGATTTGCACACACAGACTAGGGATTTTAGGGATAATACTAGATCCCCAAGCCCAGGTGGTGAAAGACATGTAACATTTAAGCCCTGATGATAATTACATACATCTGGATTCCTCTATGCCATGCTGTACTTTGAAACTTCCTTCACTGTAACAGCAAGTCCAGCGCACTCCGTTGTCCACCCCTGACACCGACACTCCAGCAGGCTTATCCTGCCAATATTAGCCACCCAGGGGAAATATATGAGATAGAGTAGCAGGAAACAGCAAGCTAGTTCCCCCACAACTACATGGTGTGCAGATAACCTTGTAATTATCTGCTACTTCATCTCTGGAGTGCCAACACCAGCTTTACACCTCATCCCAGGCACACTAAACTCTATTCCTTCACAGAGGCACCTTTGTGGGAAATCACAACATCTCAACCTTTTGTATCTTGACAGCTCCAGGCTCACAGCTGCAGCCAGCTGCAAATATCCAAGACCCAAAAGTCAATTTCTCTTCATTCTGAAGCAAAGGGAGACTGATTGCATCAGTCCTATTTCTACATCTAAACTCAATCCTGAATTGATCAGGTACTAGCCTTTGGAAGACATCTATACCAGACATGAACAGAACCTGCAGAGCAATAATTGTATCAGCAAGTCCATTGCTCTGGGTTGTTAAATATTGTGTTGGTCTAATTCTCTTGCTCATCTATGACATCCTAAACATCAGCACATCCCTAAAGCAGGGAAGTCAATTGCACCAGTAGGCTGATAATACAGTCTCATCCAGTACCTGCTAGAGAGGTTTTGGAAGCATTCTTTATTTGTATTCTCACTCTAAAAACAATCAAATTACAAGTCTTTTATGCACAGTTAGACCAGTTTTAGAGGGCAAGGGCAAAGGCAAAACATCTGCATATTTCAGAGTTCAGGTATATCTTTCCTTGTGCTACACTTGCACTATACTGCATGGATACTGATAAGGTGAGGAAGACTGCCTACTTTGCTTTGTTGTCTAGAGGGAAAGCTTGCTTCACCTGGGAGGATAATTGCTTCCTCCTAGTACCCACACAGTAAACACTAGTAACCATAACACACAGAGCATTCTAATGCATGCAAAAGAGTTAAGGATCCAAAAACTCTATCAAACAAAATGCATTTTTTCTTCACATTCTAGCTTCGCCTTTGCACCTCACCCTGCAAGAAACTGATTCTGTTCATAATGGGAAGGAGAAAAGACCTTTCCAAGGTCTCACTAATACTTCTGCCATCTGTTTGCCATTCTACTATTACACCATAGCATACAAAATTATTGGACTATGACCAATGCCTGCCTAGAGATTTTTCATATATCACTTCCCTTCTTATTCCCCTGATAATTCAAGTGTAGCTGCCCTATCTTACATCCTTCCTCCATTCTTACGACTTTCCTCCATTCTCACATCTTTCTTCCATTCCCTTCCAGCATGTAAACTTTACTATCTAGTCCCACAAAAAGCTGCAGCTAGGTCCATCTAGGTGCTGTAGGGGGAATTTCTTTTCTGCAGGTTTTCACAGGTATCGATTTAAGCTAACAGATATGTATTATCCACTGTAAAAGAAAATTACTGTTTTCATTACTAAGAAAACACTTTCCTGTTGTCAAAAGAAAGCAGAAATTATGTCCTTGCATTAAAAGGCTTCTAGGAAGAAATAGGCATTGAACTCCTGCTTGCAGTCTATTTCTTATGAGGTTTTTTTGTTCTTTTGAGAATGAAAAGACCATACTTCCTTCATGCCAGCTGAGATTAAATGGAGACTGTATCTGGAGAATATATTCACACAGGACACCTTATTTCAACAGGGCAAACTCAATTTAGCCACAATGATTTTAAAGGCATGGGATGGGCCCTCATTCCTAGGACCAACTAAAATTATACACATTCAGGCTTTCTTGTGGCTTCTCCAGAAAAGGAAGTAAAGAAGTATAAAAACACAGATTACTCTCACTTAGCCCTTTAAATAGAAGAGAGTTGTGATTATACCAGCACAGCAAAGGAGAATCTGCCATCATTATTGTATCCTTTTTTTATGTTGAGGGGGTTGGCAAAGCACTTCTACCACCTTCATGTTCAAAGTAAGTAATAACATCTATGACTTGTCCCTGATATGTACTTACATTCAAGTCCAAGGGAAGGTAGTGAGAATATAAAGATGACTTTGGGGATGAGACTTGGCCCCAAAAGTGTGTCATATTTCTCCCCCTTTCCCTGTTTCCCCTCATCTACGCAGTGCTTAAGACCTGCAGGGCATTGTGAGCCCTTCCAAGCTTTCCTTCCACCATCTGCAGAATGGGATAGCCATGTTTCTCAGGGGAGGACGATCAGGCTTCAGCAAGAATATATGGTGTTCTCTTGCAGATGGAGAGGTGGTAAACATTCCTCAGGTTCCACCCTTTTAGGAGACATGCCTGCAAGTCAACACAGTCTACTTCAGAAAGTGTCTCAGCAGAAGCTTGCTGCCTCATGAGAGGGACTGGCAGCCTCCCTGAGATAGGGAAAGGCAGCCTGGCTGCTCTGTGACATGGATGGGGATGAAGACTTACCTGTAATGATGGGTCTCTGCTAGGTAGGTGCACTGAGTGGCTGGTGGTCTGTGATTTCCTTTCTGATTACCCTGGCTGGACTAGCAAACTGATTTATAACTGATAGAGTCCTGTGAATGAAAGGCCTACTTATACACTGAGGTTTCACTTTGCCACTTGCACAATTCCCAATTGGAAGTGTCTGCCATTGAGTAGCTGAGAGTGTTCTTCAGTCTTTTGTGCCTTCTTTCAATTTTCCTCCTAGGCCCAAAGATAATCCTATTGACCTTACAGTGCAGCCCTAGACATGTAAGGTGTGCCTATGTTAAGAAAACAGAAAAATAAAAACCAGCAAAACACATGAACACTATCACCACCATAACTGCCCCCCTCCCAACTCTATCCATAGCAATAATTATGTGCAATAAAAGCTCTGTGATCTCCAGTACCAGACAATTTTGCACAACTGAGGCACATCTACAAGTTTGCTCTTAATCATTGTGCTATGAGAGGTGGAAGCAATGACATCAGGCTAAGGTTATCTGTTAACATCCTGAGCCGTGGATTTATCTCATTCAACTTAGGTGACTTTACCCTGCAAGCCAAACCTAAGTTAGTTATCCAGGATGCCTCAAAAATCAGTGTTCAGAGAAATAACTCCTTTCTCTGGGTTATTAATCTCTGGCACCAAACTTGGAATAGACTCTAACCTGCAGGTACTGGAAGTTAAAGATGAAGAAAGCCTTCAATGTTCTGTTCAAAATTTTCTGACAAAATTTTTATTAGCTGAAACAGAAGTCTGGAGAATTTTACTACTTTAATATTACACAGAATACTCTGGAGCATTGCATTGGTGTACCAAAACTAGACTAAAACCCACAGTCAAATAAAAGGACAAGGGATCTTCAAACCCATCTCAGTTTGAATTGAACTATTAACGTCCATTTCTTCTGGGGCCTGATCTGAATTGTCTCAGTTCCTCCATTTACACCAGCCTCTCCTGGGATTTTATTACTCATTGACAGTGTTGTATCTGCTGAGATATGTGGTATAAGGATACCAAGAATTATGCAGTAATATTCCTTGCATCCTTGCAGAACAGTGATATGGTAGCAGCCTCCAAAAACCAATTCTGATGTAAATCTTCAGACAAATGCTCCCCAACAGTAGAAAATACAGAACGCAGAACACATTCAAATGCACAACAGAAACTGAGTGGTAGAGTATATTAATAAAAACACTTTAGACAATAAAAATTCTGCCATTTCAACAATGTTTTATCATTGCACATAAAAGGGGTCAATCTGGTTATTAAGAGCTTGATAAAACCCATTCTGTTTAATACAATCTTTTTTTAGAGAACTTAATTAAGGTAAAGAAATGCAATCTAGCAGTTGTATTTGTCGCTTCATAAACAGTGTAAAAGAAAAACTGCTCAACTACTGTAAATCAAATTATTTTAGCAAACACAGGCACACAAAGACTAAGCTAAGCCTATTCTGACAAATTCCATATCATGTTGAAGTTCAGTGAAAATAAGTAGGAAGGAGATTGCAAGCACACCACTAATGCTATCCAGAATGGATATGCAGACCATGCTATACAGCCAATCAATCTAACATGTAAGAACAGTAGGATAATTAACTTCAAATTAATGGTCAGTAAAGAATTAGGTACACTTCTCAGCTATGCAAATTGGCACAAATGTAGGACCTGGTCTGCGCTATGCCTCATAAATCATTGCAATTATAGACAGTAAGACTAGAAAACAACATCCAAAGGTTGTTTCATTTACCCCCTGCCCAAAGGTGGAATCATCTGTACTGATGTCATTCCTCACAAAAGCAGTCTGTTTCAGTCTGTTCAGAAACACCCAGGAATGTGAACTTTATAACTTCTCAGCAGCCTGCTCCTATTCTTAACTGTGAGAATAATTTTTCTTAATGTTTAATCTAAGTCTTCCCTGCTGCAATGAAATCTTCCTTGTCCTGCAAACATGAACCAAGGAAGAGATTATTGCCTTTCATATCACAGCCACATTTTACAAATCCTTCTGTCTTTTTTCTCTCTTTTTCTCTAAACCATACAAGATATTCTGGTCTTTCTTCATCAGCCATGGTTTATCCATTCTTTTTTCTCTGCCCTCCGATCACTGTCACTAAATTCTTAACCACAGAGAAGAGTTACTACAATTACAGAATATGCACAAACCAAGTTTGTGCTCTGTGAAGGTACAGGCCTTCGAATTGCCAGAAGATTCCCACACATTTTGAACAGAAACACATGGACAAATAAATCTGAGAATCTGGGCTTCAGCATCTCCTGATAACAAGTATCTGTGAACCCTTTTGTTTTTGAAGATTGAAATACATCCAAAAATGCCAACTCTCTCTATGAGAGTGAGCTTATACACAGGAATGTGCATAAAACAAAGTAACTCTATTTTTGCTCCAAATAGGATAGAAAATTTTTTGTGCTCATATATTCTGATCTGCTTTGATACTCTTCTTTTCCTGAAGGGGTTAGTTTCCTTATTATAGACCTTAAAATTCTTTCAAATCAACAGCCTGCTGACTCTGATGATGAATTTAAACAGGGTGAATTTAATCCTGTAAAAACAGACATTTGAATTCTGATCCTTGCTATGCAATAGGAATGTATACTCTCTAATAATCTCAGTCTTTCATAGTGTAGTAGCAAGGAAATTAAAAGAACCTGTTAATTATACTTATTCAATAGTGCAGTTAAACCACTGCCTTTGCAGCATCACCTCAATCACTACTTTCCTTCAGAAATGGTATTTATTAATTGATCATCTGAATTCTCTTATTGCTAGACATACCTTTTCTTCATGTTTCTTTCTGTTTCAGATTTTGCTGCAGCTCTACCAATGAGGTATATTCTTCCTGCTTTAAACAAAGTGATCAAGATAACTACTTTGTTCACATCACTGATGTCAGAAATACACCTTGATAGTAAATTCCTGCTTTGATAACCAGACCACCGTGGATTTTGTTGGGGGTAAGGAGCATGGATGTTATAAGCAGTGACTCCAATCAATTCTTTATTTTATAAACACCATTTATTGACAAAGTTTGTCAGGCCTTATCCTTTTGTTTTACCTACTGGCTATTGTTCATTTTATTGCTAACTTTTCACCTCAGTTAACACACAGTTGTACATATTTTAAGATGCTTTTAATAACTCCCATCAATCTCTTGTATTGACTCAAGTTACTTCATATATCATCCTAACCTCCAGCAATTAAAGTCAGGGTGAATACTTCAAAAGCAGGGTATTTCTCCTGGTCCTTAAGTTAGGTCTGGCTATGTTGATCTTTTAACAGAGCACAGCAATATTAGCTCAGACTGAAAACAGCCAATTTTTACTCAGATGTTGTGCTTATTCAATTCACAGTTCAGAGTGAGCATATGCAGTACCAGCTCTGTATGGAGCATCAGCCAGAGATGTGGATATTCTCTGGTTTATTTCACTTTAACCAGAGTAGTGTCCTCCATTCAGCTCCAGATTCTGTTAATGCACCACTATACATCGAAACTCTCTTTTTGCAGCTCTGATGGAACAAGATCTAAACACAATCCTTCCTATGCCCTGATTCCCTTGGGAAACTGGGAGGGTTCCAACTGGGAAAGAAAGTGCAAAGGTTAGAAGATATGCACTACATAGTTTTCCCAGACCACATAGGTTTCCCAGACTAAACAGTGAAGTTCTGGGACTGCAGGAGAAATTATCTCGTAAGCATAATTTATTCCTGTGCTCTTTTGAGTGGTTGTCTTTTCCATGTGATTCTCCATTAAGAATGTTTCTCACTGCAAACACCTCAGAACTATATTTATATGCCAGTGCATTCCTTTGCTATATTTGCTTGAAACATTNGGTTTCCTTTCTTTTCCTAACTTTTGAGGCAGAAAGAACCATAGCAAAAGAGTTGTCTCAACCTCATAGGGGGTTCCACTTGTTGGATATCCTTGGTATCCGATGCACAGCTTTACTTAATCTGCAATGTTTAGTTCTAAATGTGTGTTCTTAACTTGAAGATTACAAAGAAGAGAGAGCCATTATCTTCCTAAATCATTCAAAATGGTCTTGAACTTTCCAATTCTGAATTTCAGATCCTCCAGTGAAGACGAAGGCTGCAGGACTGGAATTAAATCATATTACTCTTAGACTAGAATATGCCCCTGTGATAAAAACGGGCTAATAGGAAAACAGAAATAAAAGAAACCAGTTCACTTTCTCTGAAGCATCTTTCACCTGTGACTACATTTTAGGAGAAAAAAGGAGATTTTTTTCTACTGTGGAAATTCAGAATTTTATCTGAATCTACCCAGACAGACCTTGAACACAAACAGGCACTTCAGGAGACACTTTGTAGAGGCAGTGATATTTAACTTGTCAGATCAAGATTCAAGTTAAAAACTGAAACCTCCTCAGAAGGATAATGGAATTCCAAAGATAATAGACAAATAAAGTATGTTAAGACAACTTGTTATTATTTCTGCCAGCTCAGAATTATTCTCTGCACAGCACTGCTGGCTGCAGTGTCCAATCTACTTTCCAAAGCAGTTGCTTGAATTTCCACCACTAGTGGATTGGAGGTGAAGGAAAAAAGGAAAATTGAAGTTTTATTCTACAGCTCATCAAGGGACATTTTGTAAATATATTTCAAATTTTCTTTTGGTGTTTCCATGGTAAATACAGAATCACATTCTGGATTTAAAGAAGTGTAAACTCGAAAGAGAAGGTTATACCAAAGTTTCTGAAAAGGTGAGAGAACTGACCCCTTACTGATTGTGTAAGCCCATAGCTTAGCCATAAGCATGAGGGGAGTAGAGGCAAGGGTTAAACATCTCTTTCAGTCCCCACCTGCTTTGTTTCTGCCTCTGCCATTCAGGTTGCTTCTAGTATCTCATAAAGCCCAGGGGCCAAGAAGGAAGGGAGAGAAGTCTCTTAGCTTCTCTAAGACATTCTTACTACTACAGACTCATAAACAATCCCAGTTTTTTTCCTCTTCCCTAGACAGTCCTGAGTTTACCCAGCATCACTTTGTCTTCTTCAAATGCTCCTAACGAAGAAAGTACTTCAAAGCTTCAGAATAAACACCTATCAGAAGTCTATACTTGAGGATATAGGCTCAAATTTGCTTTTCTTGAAGTTGGGTCTTCCTGGGGTGGGAACCATGGAAGAACTGGGGAAGGGCTGGGAACTTGCAAGGCAACAGCTTCTGGGCCAATATCTCAATTCATCCACCTTCCCCAGAGCACGAATTTTTGCCCAAGAATTGCTCTGAAACACTAAACTCTGCCTGATAGTCTCCAGTTGTTTTTGTCGGCTGTGTGAGCCAGTGGAGATTCATGAATGGCACTGGTGACGAAGCACCTTGACACCTCCGTCCCTGGACACATTTCAGAGAAGGCAGCGTGCATTTTCTTGTTTTCACTGCATATCCTCGGCAGAAAGATTTGTGAACTTACTGGCTCCATCATGCGTCCTGCAGAGAACACTGCAAGGGGAAAAACACTCCCCGGATTGTTCAGGTTTCTAAGCTTAAAAATGAGAACACTCAAGTTTTAAAACAAACCCTTTGAGTTACAAAAGGCTCTGCAATGCCTCTGATGACTACACCTGCCTGGCTGGGAATTAATAGGCACACTGGTTCTTCATGATAAGAAAATCAACCAAAGTAAACAGACTATCTTTTGGTTTTGTGTTCTACTGTCAAAGCTGAACTAGAATTTTTTTTAACATGCCCGTATTTCAGAATAATGATGATTTTAGTTAGCAGATTGAATCGTGGCTGCTACAATCAGCATCAAGCCTGACTCTGGTTCTTTTTAATTAGCTTACTATTGTTTTCTGCAAGTCACAAAATTTTCTGCTTCAGATTATCTGCTGTCGGCACTTTGTGCCAGGATAATCAGGTTTGATAGTATATGTGTTTAGGTCATGATAGAGATTTAGAAGTTCTTGAATGGAATCCAAATGTTCCCCAATAAATAGATAGTGTTATTAAAATATCATGTACTCAATTAAACATTAATTAATTAATATTTCTTACTGATTTTATGCAAGAGAAGTAGAATCACTGACTTTTTGTGAGACATCCTTGAAGTGCTATGCACTTTGCTGAAAGAGGAAGTACAGAAGGTCACTATGATACTTAGGACTATGTTGTTCAGAATGTTCACTAGCTGCCATTTCTGCTTGGTGCAATATGGGTAATGTAGCATCCTACATTTATTAACTACTGTGTGAATGCAACTGATTAAATGCAGTATTCACCTGAATAAATGCACAACGTCAACAAATGTATATGTGTACATCCAGGTTAGTCCCCCTAGGCTGTCTGTGTCGTCACAGGAAAGAAAGTATCTTTAGGAAGTGGTTCATCCTGATCTGAGACAACCAACCAAATTATAAAGTACAGTCTAAAATTTCCTTCCCACATCTCTCCAATAATTGCAAAAGGAGCTGCAATGATTAGTCAAACTACAACCATTGAGATTGTTGTCTTCTAAAGACAGGTGAAGTGAGATCTACATCAAAAGTTGGGATATGTGTACACAAGAACTGGATTCACAGTTCTACCAGAAAAGTATCAGGTGGTTTTTAATAATTTGCTTCATTTCTTCATTTACATGAAGGTGATAATGAGATTTATTCATTAAGGAGACTTTTGCAGAACTCAGGTGAGGGGAAATGTTTCATCTCAAGAAATAAAATGATGACAGGGAAGTGCCATTTTCACTTCTCATCTGAAAATGTCTGATTTGGTTTCAACCACATGTCAAAGATGAAATACTTACAGCAGTGAATTCTTAGCAGTTTAACTCTACTCACTGAACTCTTCCAGTTTAATCATACTACATAAATTACCCCTGAATATATTAAAAATTTTGACCCATATAATATCATCAAAATCACTTACTTTCTTTGTGTCAACCAATAAGTATTACTTTTTCATAGCACGGCTACTTTCAGCATAACACAGGCATAACAAATAAAAGGCTGGATCTAAAGGCAATGTATAAATGCTAATGGAGGTGTAGCACCATTTTTATCCCCTTCTAACAAAACCCTCCTAATTTTATATTCACTGAGTAACACAATGAAATACAGCAAGAATGAGAGAAAGGAAACACAGAACTTCTTACATGACCTTGAGCCAGACCTACAGGTATCCTGTCATCTGCGTGTGAAAATTAAAGCATGAAGTTTAGAATGTGTACTGGAGCTCTAATAGAAATTAGTTTGTCTCTGCTGAACTTAAGTACAAAAGAATACTTAAATAAGTATAATAGGATTTTACTCTAGACCCATTTTATGCGACTCTCTTAAAAGCCATTATACCAGTAAAACATATTCCTGATTCTGATAGTTTCTATGGCTGTCTCAAAGTAAACAGCACTGCTCATTTTGGGGGGTATAAGCTACCACCCAAAATCTAGAACTGTCTGTATGTGAGAGGTGTGAGACTCCAGAATATTGTCTGTTTTGGCCATGGGACTGGCTCAGAAGACACATATGAGCATTGCACTAAAAAACAGCACTCAGGCCATCAGAAAGGTTGGGTTGCTGATAAACTGCATAACACTGGAGCAGCCAGTCTCTAATTTAAGTAGAATACTGGCTGCTTCTCATTTAAGGGAAGGTACAGTAACTTGAGGAGATGGATTAGTATACAAGGAAGAAAAGAAATCACACTGAGCTGAGAGCTGATTCAGCTGGAACCTACACCAAGTAAAAAATTCCAGGCTGAGTGGACAGCAAATCTCCAGTTGTATGTGGGTTTTGTTTGCTTGAATTGTTTTGTCCTGGTTTTAGTTGGAAGATATCTACATTGAAAATAAAAGCTTCCGGTTGAAATATACCACTTTAAATTTAGTTCTTGTTAGGACAGATTTTTGCATGATGTAATGTTGGTCAAAAATAGAAAGGAAGAAAGAAGAAAATTGATGTCTATTAGGTAGTCACCGTGGAACCAGGGTAGTCCTCTTAAATATGAAAGACTCAAGTCTCCCATTGTATTTTTCTGAAGATAACTGAATCTCCTTCAACTCACATGAGCTGATTGCTTGAATTTTGGTTACATTCTGGGCTGAGGTGAAGATAGATATGAAAAATAGGGAAAATCTCAGTAATCTGTAGGAAAAGCACGTCTGACTCAGGTTTTGCAGGGCAACAATAATCCTATCATGATAAAACAGCAGGATTAAGTTTTCACTGAGTCTACAGTGCACACAAATTTTCCTGAGTAAGTCAAAATCTCTGCTCTTTCACATGTCAGGACTACCAGCACACTCAGTTGTTTGACTTAAAAGATATTAATCCTGATAGATGCTGGGACATGGAGGCATTGCTTTGCAGGGGGGATATGTATGTGTGCCCCTTGCAGAATCAGATCATCGCATCAGTATAATTTTCTGTCATAAATTCTTTAGTCTTATGGTAATTTCTAGCCTTTCCCCAGAAGTAAAGAAGAATTAAAGGACTGCAGTCTTATTGCATCCTTATGGGACCCTCATTCTCACACATTTTCAACTCTAATATGGATATTTTCACCTCTTCACCTTGCACTTAGAAAATTCTGGATGGACATTAAATAATTAAATAGTGTACATTTTGAGTTTAAGCCTTTTAATGCTGTTTGATTGCTTACAAACCTCACTGTAATTAATTTATTGTCTTTGGTAATCAGGTTCAATTCTTTTTTGCATAGAACTAAAAGTATATGTTGAGTGACTAGTAAAAAAAAAATCATAAGTGTAACAGATGAAAAACATCCTTCCCTCTTTGTGTGTCATAATAAGCAAATTTTTAGGGGGTCTACCAGTCTGAGTTTACTAAAGTAAACAGTGGGTCTTTCCCAGGCTTTATGTTTCCACAGTAACCTTTTAAAATGTGTTTTGAAAAGTGACCATATGATAGGGAGACATATGAAAATACATGTATTATTATTATTATAATTATTATTATTATATTACTGAATAGATTTTATCTGTGCTTCGAGTAGAAACAAAATTAGAAATCCTCCACCAGGGGAAAAATAGAGAAGAATGAAGCAGGAAAAGAGCTGCATTTTATCCAGGCATGCAAGCAGTAAACCACACTCCATTTTCATGATACTCTCCTCTGAGAGCCCGTTGTCATGTTTGTGCTCACATGTGCTGATTTCCATTAGATATTTCTGGAGACACACAACACTTAACATCCATACATAAAAGGCCACTAAAGCATTAAGAGCAATAAGGGGCTTCCCAAGCAGCTGCAGAACACAAATATCACAGCTTGTGTATCAGAGAAATGAAATGGTGAGCATTTGGTCTAAGTATGTGCACTGGGAGTTCAGAATTTGTTTTTCTGCCTTTTATGAATTTTGTGGCTTCTAAATAGCAAGAACAGACCAAATAGTTCACTTGGTAATCAGACCTGTGCGGTGGCTGTAAACAAATCTGCAGGAGTTCACAGATCTTCCAAAACGCAGCCCTGAGCCTCAGGGTCAAAGATGTGTGAAGAGGTAAGACAGTCCCCAGAGGTGGCAGTGACATTTGTCCTACAGCTTTTATGGCAATTTGGACAGATATCAACATTTACACAATAGAAAGATTGTCCCAAACTTTAGCCTGGACAGGCTGGTCCTTTGGAAAGGGAAAAGGGTAGGGAAGCTTCTTCATTTCTGGCATTTTTACCACCTCCTTTTACAAGCCTAGTCCCTGGCAGGAACACTTGAGCTGACAAGGATTCATTCACCGTGTGTTCAGGCAGAATGAGACCCCCGTGCTCTGGCCTGCTCTGCTGTGGCCACAGCCAGGTTGGCAGCCCAGCTGTGTTTTGGAGCTGACCTCAGAGCTCACATCTGCTCTGGGGTCACCTGGCTGAATAGCAGCAGCTGGCCAAATCTCAGCTCCTTTGTACTGACCCAAAAGGGACCAAGGGATGACAGAGCCTAGGAAAGGTTTGAAACAAGTAAGAAAGAAGTTATCTAACAATTAAATCCAGCATTCAAGCCCAGAGGTGACATACAATGTAAATGCTGCTATAATATTTTGTATCCTAAGTTTTGGATTGTTTAGTGCTAGTCTGACTGTAGTAGGTTTTGACACCAATAGTGTTTAGACATATGTAAATAAAGGTTTGCTGTTAGAGTAATTAGAATTACTACAGCTGTAGAAAAGTAAAGTACAAAAGCCTTTTTGCAAGCCATTAAAAGGTTAATAATTTTGTCTATCTTTCCCCAGTCTATTAGCTGGAGTAATAAAAAGCAATGTCTGAATCCACAGACTTCATCCCAGTTTGCACATGCACTGTAATCCCAATCTAATAACAAAATCCTAAAATAAACTCTTGATGAACCTTTGTATCCTTGTAAAACTGCTTTAAAATGTCCCCATGATACTTCAAAGCCAAAGAGTTTAAGAGGTATCAAATTCACTACTTTGAGTCCATTGTTGCCAAAATACTCACAGACACTGGACAAAATAATTTTCATTTCCAACATGATAAATTGATAATATGACTACAAACAACTCCCAAACATTAAATTCTCCTTCTAAAATAGATGACCATCTAAAGATGGGATTAAGTCCAAAGGATATCTCAGTTTGTTCATAAATAGTCAATCATTTCATGATTGAAATGTAAGGAGCAAAATATAAATACATGGTCTGCAACATATTTTCTAAATGTGTGCCCATTTCATTTAATAATTTGATTTTTGTGTTGATTTATTCTTTTTAATGGAAAACAAATCATGGTAGAAAGTCAGTACATTTCATACTTTCTGACAAAAAATCACATCTTTCCTTTTTTATGTTGCACAGTACTTCATTCATCACTGATTTAGGTATTTTTCTGTTACAGTCTTTAAAAGTTGGCAAAGGATGTCTTGTTTAGGGAAAAGTGAAAGACTACACTCACTTTCTTTTTTGTTTTATTTAAAGTTTCAACAGGTTTTCACAGCATATTAATGTGGAATTTGTTATTGTTGCTGTATTTTCATGTTAAACTATCCAGGTTTAGCCACAGAAACTGAATGGTGTTTTTCAAATACTCTTGCAACATGCAGATTCACCCCAGACATCACAATTCAGTTGTGATTCTCCATGTGATGTCCCTTTTCATTGTACCACATTGCACAGTTTATGTCTATGTTTTCTTTCTCCTGGATTCTCTTGAGCTTGATGTTTTTCCTGGGCCACCAAAATTGAAGCAAGTTATTAGTATCACACCTGGTGTAGATAACCATTAATGAATGCTGCTCAAAGAATTCCATGATTAGGCAGCAGAACATCTCCATTTTCCTTACACTTTGCTTTGCATTGACCCATTTGATTCAGAACCTTATGGTAAGTCCCAGGCACAGAAGGACACTGGGCTCGAGGAGAGATGGGAGTCTCTGTAATTTAAGCCATGGCAGCAGGCACCACATTACATGCTAAATTAAAGTACTTTACAGTGATGTATCAGCAGATCCAAGGGGAGAATCTGGCTCCGAAAAACAATCATTTTGAGAGGCAGAGGATGCCATCTGCAATTGTTTCCTTGCCTTAAAGACAGAGATACATTCTGCTCTCCCAGCACTTCATGTTTTTATGAAAGCCATCAGCATTAGATACATCAAACTGCATTCACTCCAAGCACCCCTGGATAATTTGCTTATTTCCACAGCCTCCAGTGTGACTTGCTGGAGAAGGTGTGCCAGCCCAGCCTGTTCAATAGCCATCTCTGTGAGTCGTAACATAGCAGCTCCAGATGGAAGACAGGGCAAACATCTCCCTCCAGAGTTATCACCAACTCAGTTCCCATCAATCAACCAGCAGCTGGGACTGAAGAAACATTCACTGCTCTGCCTGGCTCCCTCATGCCAAAGACTCAGCATGTTAGAGCTGTGCTTTCCCTCACATCCAGTCCTTGGGGGTGAAAAAGCCTGAAGACTGTCACAGATTTCCCATGTGGCTACTCAGCCTATCACCTTCAAATATCATGTCAAACTTAATGTACAAAAGCACTGTCTTAGCACTTTGATTTGGTGCTTTTAATTCAGGGAATGAAGCTTCCTGGCTTACAGGTGAGACCTTGTCAGTGTTGCCTCCATCCAAGAGGCAGAGGCGCATTACATGGATTATTGTAACGGCACGGGAGCGAGTGTTTGGCAAGCCAGAGACATGTCTGCATTAACATGTGGGAAGCATGCACACTGAGTCAATGAGAATGCTCATGCCCATTCTGCAGCTGGTAGAAGTGGTAGGAGTTGGCTGGTGAACTGCAATAATGGTGGGAATCCAGTTTTTTCTGCACAGTAGCAGACGTGGCAGGAGGTGGCTGTTCCTTGAGCCAAGACAAAAATGGAGAGTGAACATTTGGAGCACTCCAGCAGCAGAGTTTTGGCACAAAGCTTCACACAAGTGCTGCCTCTTGCCAGGGTGACCTGGTGCACGGTGCTCTCAGGCATCACCTGGGTGTGGGGAGGGCTGCAGAAGCTGTTGCCTTGGGGGATGCAAAAGAAACAAAACTGCACAGAAAACAAATACACGGAGTGAACAGCATCTTCTGATCTGTCACAAGCACAAGCTGCAAACACCAGAGAATACTTCTCTGCTCAGAATTACCTGGGCTGGCCTAGATTTCCTTGTGAGTTAATAGCCCCTCACTCCCAAACAAGAATGTTTCTTTTACAGGAGATGATGGTCTTGCCTAAGTGGGAACCCCTGTCCTGCAGGTCTGACTGCTGTTTTCAGAAAGAAAATTCAGTGCTCCAAATTTGCCCCTGCGTGAGGTAAGCAGGCCTAAAAGTCTGAAGTCTTCTTTTGGGGCACTTAAAAAAAAATAACCCAGGATTTTCTGGCCATGCATTCAATAACAAGAGGGAGCTAAAACAAATTTACACCACAAAATTTAGGGTGCATTTTCAGGGTGTCTATTTCATAAAAATTTATTCTGAGACATCGTTCTGAATCTTACCTTTGTCTAACTATGCAAAGGTGTTATTTTCCTGTGCTACCTGGACAAAATGGGCAGGATAACTTTGCATTATTTTAAATGTATTCATCTGTTAAAAATTTGACTCAAATACTATTGTATATCTGAGGAAAAAAGCAATGGTAAGCAGATAAAAAGAAAATCATACACTGCAGGACAGAGAGGAGAAAAAAAGTCAGCCCAAGAGGGACAAAAACAGTAAAGAAAGAAATTCAGCTGGGAAATGAAATCGTACTATATACAAATTATATATGGAAAGAGAGAGAGAAGGAAATCTACTTCTGTATGCTGGCCTTTTGTGAGCATCACTTTTATGCCTAGCTTCTGTATAGGTAGCACACTTTGCTTTTGCAGAAAACCTGCATTAGGAACAGAAAGCTTGAATCACCTATAGGGAAAAAGAGAAAGGCCATAGGGCTAAATCACAGGAGTCGAAGATTTGAAACACTGAGCTAAAGATACAAAGCCAAAAAATACAGTGACAAATTCATGAATTCTACATAGTTGCTCCATTCAACATAAGGTATTGTTCACTGTCTCTAGTCCTGGGAGATATTTTATTCACCTGGAAAATTGCCTTCAGTCTATCCAAAATACTATTTTAGTTCTAAGATGTAGAGATGTCATTAAATAGAGGGCATCTGACATTGCCGTAGGGCTTCTCAATTGAAAAAAATGCTCTATCAGATACGGGAATTTGGCACCATTGTATTGTTACTCTCTACTGAGACTATATAAAAAATTGCAACTTCTTTGCACCTCTTGTACTTTGGAGTCTCCAGGGAATTCAGGCCAATCACAACCAAGATAAGATTCCTAATTGTCAATCAGAAGAAAAAGGAGTTTTCAACATTTTGAGTTGGTCAAGTGGATCACTCCCCAGTTTTAGCCAAAAGAGTGAAATAACAAAGAAGCCCAGTTGGACTCTGACTCTTTTTCTGATTTCCTATAGTAGCACTGAACAGATCTTTTGTAGCCTATTGAAAAGAATCTAAGATTTTAATATGCCTTGCTCCACCCCCATCTCCCTTTTTCCCAAACACATAATCACTGGAAACCTGTGTGAAATTTAGTGATAAAGCAGGCTTGTTTGTAGTTTAAAAAATGTCTGTTTCCTTAGAGCAGTGTTCTGCTCCTTCTTAAGATTTCTTCTCTCAACCCACCTATCACAATTCAAAAATGTCATGTTAATGTTTTATAGGCAGACTCCTTCTGGATTCTTCTTAGAAACAGCAGCATCCTTGAATAATTTATACCAGTCTGTTTCTGCTCTACTTTCTTCCTGCACTTCAGTAAGCTTCCATGAAGGAGGGGGAGAAGGAATCAAGTAAGCAACTGCTGGCAAGAATCTGCCTCTACATCCAGCATTTGTCTTCTGTTATTCCCATCCCCCCACCACATCAGGAAAGACAGAAAAGGAAATTCTTCCCTCAGAAATGTGAAAAGTTGAATTCAAGCTCAAGACTAGCAAGGCTTTCCACAGCTAAAAGGATCACAGCAGGTAAAACCACATTGAGCATGTCAATAGTGTGTGCATAATAACTGAAAGGTGATTTAGTGAAATTTGGGATAAGGAGGGAGTTTGACCATGCAGGGGTCTCCACACAGGGTTTTACATTGCCTCCCAAGCTGTTCTATAACTTAAATTGTTTATGCCTTTGCTGGAGAAAATTTAAAAACAAGGTAAAATCAAACCACGCACATACAAAACTCACAGTCGCACACCCACCACCTCAAAAAAAAAAAAAATAACTTGCAAAGACTGCAGGATTGCCAGAGTGTCCCTTTTTAATCTGAAACAAAAAGCAAGACAAAGAGCAGAGGAGGCACCAGGGTGAAGGCCAGCCTGGAAAACCCCTGTACTGAAGGAATGAACTTCCTGGTTGCACTTGCACAAGCATGAAGACGAGAACTACATTATTGTTTTATAGCTTGTTACTCATTGCTGTAGAAACCAAGTGGTTAATGTAAGCTGCTAGGTGCTGTGAGATGTGGGTCTGCCCCAGCTCTGCCCTGTGCCAAAGAGCCTGGAGACAGAAGTGACTCTTCCTGTAACTACACAGCTCATCACTGCACTTGCCACAGAGACTGTACTGAAGGCTTGCTGATGTCATGCACCACACAAGCTTTGACAAAGCCTTTTGTAAATTTTATAGCAGCACTACTACCTCCTATTCCAACACAGGGAAAGGCAGCCAAACTGCCAAAGGAATTTGTGCCTTAAAAAAAAAAAAAACTTGGTGCCTTTCTTTGAACTAATCTTTTAAAGCCAAAATAAACAAAGGACACCTAAATCCTACTGGACTCACACGATGTCACAAGGAGAACTTTTAGCCCCATTAATTTGGAAACATCCAAAGGAGGACTCCAGGTATTTAGCTGTCATGTTCTTGACTGCAGAGCTGGTCTTTTGTGACAGGAATATTTCATTCCCATAGTCATTCTTCCTCTTTGCTTGTCTTTTAATCTTACCTTCACCCACTTAAGGCAGACAAATCCTTTTCAGTGGCTTTCACTGTAAATCAGAAGTAAGTCTGTGTTTTGTACAGGCCTCCCTCATTAACTGAATCCAGTAGCAGCATCTGCAGGGTAAAAACAGGATTCAGCTGAACACCTGTAGTGTACCGAACTCCACGTAACCTGGGATGGGTGAAAAACAATGGCATTTTGAGAGGTAGCTCAAAATGTCACTCAGGAGACTATTAATGCTTCATCTTCCACTTTTGAAACCAAAATACTGAACATGGATGACCAGGTGATAAAGCCTTCACCTGCCATGGTGTAGTTGAGGTGCTGTTAGGGCACAGGTTGGACATGGTGATCTTGAAGTTCTCTTCCAACCTGGTGATTCTGTGATTATCTGTTTCTCAAAAGTACACAGAATTTATACCTTCATTGCAGTTGTTGAAACTTATGCTAACCTACCTGATATAATTTCACCAACTGAAGCAGGGGTTGCTAACAGTGAGGCCAAATCATCACAAAGTTGCAGAGACAAACTTGGTGATACATTTTTCCAGCTTTCTCAGCGAGGGGTAATAGGTTCTAATTTTCTACACCTCTTTGGTTATGGTACCAAGTCACCTTGTGATGTAAAGCTTTCTCTACTATATCCACAGAGAATGAAGTTACACCTTTGCCTGCAGCATGGAAATACCATCGAGAAAACTGTCATTTCTTAATTTCAAAAAGCCTCTTTGAAGTGCCAGAAGGTTTCTAAGCTGCTTTCATAGCCACAGTAATGTATTCATGTAGAGAGTGTGCAACAGTAAATTTTAATTTTAGAAGGACAGAAGTTTAATTTTGCTAATAAAATATAAAAGATAATAAAGTAAGGGGTCAGATGTTTGTAGCCTTAAGAAACATCACCATTATGATTTAGATATCAGTCATAAGTCAACTCCAAATCAATATCTGACACTTGCACTATATTTAAATTATATTGCTCTAAAGTACATTAAGAATTCACTGCTGAGAATACAATTATTCCACAGATCAGGCTAAAGGATGAATATAACAAACAATTTATAATTGTAAATATGTTTCCCACAATTATGTTTCCAAATCCATCTCAAAAAATGATTTGTAATATCTCATTATAACTCATAATTTAGTTATATAAAGAATTAAAGAAATAAAATATGGTTATTCTCTAATACTCTGGATGTTTTATCTCTGCCCTTAAGAATCATTTCACATGATAACTGATTGCTGGAGCCACATTCCTTATATAATGGGTGATTAAGAAAAACACAATTATTTTAGAGTTTTGGGACATTTAAGAGGATGTGATGTGCACTTATCAGACTTCCAGAAGCCGTAAGTATATGAAACCTCTTATCACGGAGGCAGGGATTAGCAAATACCCTTCCTTTATTAGCATGACAATTGATTAGGGGAAATCACAGCTACATTGCATGGTCCTGAAATGGAGGAGGCAGACATGGGGAGATACAAACGTGTAACATTGCAGTGGCAGGATAGGGAGAGCTGTTGAATCACCCTGAAGCTTCTTCATCTCACCAGTGACCCTGTGACCCAGCCCCTCAATCTGTGGCATTACTGGGCTATACAGGCAGAGCTAAAGCTGCAAGCTGGATGGGAAATGAGCTTGGTGTGGGGGTGCTTCCAACTTCTATCTAATTCAGTCAGTTTTACACTAAAAAGTTTCACTTGCCAAGCTGAATTAAGATAAGCTAGAAATTCTAGACAGTAGTAATGGCTTTGGTTAGGACTAGCTTTTCCTGAGAAGGAAAAAAAATCCCCAAACTTTGGATGTTTCTAAGTGTAAAGGATAAAATGAATTATCCATACAAACCTGAAGATTTAAATGGATAACTGATTCAAAACCCAATTCATTTATTGCTCTGAACTTTCTTCTTCCTTGTTCATCTCTTATTTATGTTCTGTTGAGAAACTGTGCAAACTTACCTAGGTCATTATCTACTGCTGCTGATACAGAAAGTCAATGGCTGTAGGATTGGGTCTTCTGCTGCAACCTGAGGTCTTGTTAAATCTCTCAAAGATCATGGGAAAGCAGCTGAGCAGGGTATATGTACTTTCCAAAACAGAGCCTTTTCCTGCAAAACATTGCCTTGGTTGTGTGTGAGATCCAAAGTGCACCAGTGCTATTTCAGAAATCAGATGTCTCATCCACATCAAAAGTCAGAACGATCCCGATCAGGAACAGCTGTTTTCACATGCCATAGCCATATCACAGCAACTACTGAAGGCAGACAGCTGAAGCTAGTTGGGATATTCCTGCACACATCCACAGTGTGCAAAAAAATACTTAAAATTTGTCACCAGTGTTTGCCTTACAGGATTGTAAGGCAGAAGTTTTCTTGAAGGTAATCGACAGTGGTGAAATTTCCTCTCAGTTTTGGTCTCCGGTGTGTGTGTTTACCTTTTGAGGCAAACAGCTTAGGAACCAGACCCTCCTGTAGACACAGTACAGATAGAAAAAGAGCTTGCCAGCCTTCTCTGCAACAAGCCATGTTTGCAGATTTATGGTTTACTTACTCCTAAAATTGGAGTCACCTCTGTACCACTGATTTTTCCTATACTAGAAGTCTAGTACGTTTCCTATTTCTAGTTACACAGGGAAGTGCCAGATAAGCATTAAGACCCTGACATCAGGAATTTAGGGAACCCTCACAATCTCTTGTGCCCCACATCAATGAATTTCTCCTTCCTTCACAACATTACTAAAGAAATGGGCCCGTGTTTCTCTTTCAGGGAATGCTGTTGTGAAGTTTGTAAAGTAGCAGCTCTCATACTTCATTTCTTCTGAATTTCAGTACATTATTAATCTGACTAAAGTAATGTTAGTCATTCATAGTTGAGGGTTCCCAAAGATTTCTCCTGACTCATTTCTCATCAGCTCCAAAGGCAATCTGTGTCCTGGGGTGACATTATGATATGAAATATGTATCCCCTCTCATTTGCTCTAGAAATCAATTTTAGTGCCTTTCTGTGCCTTTAAACTGAGCCTGAAAGAGGGAAGAAAAAAACTGAGAAACTTTTCAAGGACATGGACATGCTGCTCGGGATACTCAGCTGCAGTGGGGGAGTGGACTACACTTGCTTTCCAGCCTGCCCTTGACTCTTTTCTCCAGAGAGAATTTTCCTGGGATTTTTTGGAATTTTTTCCTCTTTTCTTCTTCTCTTCAGGACAGTTTCACAACAGCAGAGCACACTGGGAGAATATTCTTCCGTGGCCCCAGTGGGACCCACCTACCCCATCCACATTTTCAGAAGGACTCTGAAATCTTTGAGGTTTCTCTCCACAGTGAGAGATTTTATTACTCAGCATTATTATCCTTTTCTGTGTGTTCTGTTAAATAAATAGTTTTTATCTCTTTCACTTTCATCCAAGGAAAATAATTTCTTTTCCCAAACCTGGCAGGGGGAGGGGTGGTGGCAACCTGCCTTTCCCTTAGGGGATATTTTCTTCCAAATTTGGCCAAATTGGTACAGTCTGTGACCTGCAACAGGAGTGTCTGTTATGGTCATAATCCAATGTATGTGTGCATGGCAGAAGGACAGTTAAATAAATCAGGGAAGATTTCTGGGTTTCTGACTCCTTACTGCATGTCTCTCTTTCCACAACTGATCTGGTATCTGGCAGAGGTGATAGTATGGATGAGAGCCAGCATGCTAAGGAGACATCCAATGCTGATGGTGGAAGAGGAGACAGTCATTATCCTAGTGTTGTGGTAAAAGTGTGGCTTCAGGTGACATTGCTGACTTTGGAGGACTGGTGCCACTGTTTGGAAGATGAGGTAAAGGGAACAATGAAATGTACATTTTTCCAACTTTTGATTTTGGTGCAATTTAATCCAGAGCTAGGGAGCTCCAGAAGAACATGGAAGTTCATTTATCATTCATCTGGCTTCTGAGAGGGCTGTGGAACTAAGATGCTGCTGATGACACAGAGAAGACAGGTATTTCTTATAAGAAGCTGTCTCAGAGGAAAAACAACCCATCAAATTCTTTGTGTTCTATTTTCAGTCATTTGAAACATTTGGCAGAGTAATAGAGCACCTTGGAATATGAGTGGGTTTTGATCTTGTAAATGTAAATAAATAGATCATAGCATAAAAACACCCAAGTGAATGGGTTTTTTTAATTATCAAGAACCGAAAGAAATAGTGAGAGGGAAAAAAAATGTTGAAAACCATGAAAATCATCATGGCCAACAACAGGAGCTTTAGAATGTTTAGATATTCTTTTAAGCAGAGAGGTATTACTTTCCAGCTAGAGAGAGAACCAGGAAATGGGTTTGATATTGCTGCATATATATATTTGAATTCTCCAATATATTAAAACACAATTCCAATCAGTATGCTCAGATAGTTATATCAAAGTAAATAAAGAACAAGAATGCAATGCAATATGTTTTCCTTTAATAGTGTAAATAGCATAATCAGCTTATTCCAAGCATTTGCTACAAATTCAGAAGCAGCTTTCTGAAATGCTCAATTTCTTTGCTCCGAAATGTTCACCATTGTCTTTTCTAAAGACATGAACAATTGTGAAAGTATGAAAAACTGTTCACAT
>VXAC01004729.1:1518067-1576626 GCA_013399225.1 Rhipidura dahli | reverse complement strand
TTTTTTTTTTTTTTTGTGTCATTCTAAAAGGAAGAAAAAATTAGACATCATTCTTTAGGTAAAAGTACTTACCAGCATAAGGCATCTTCCCATAGGTGATTATTTCAAACAGAAGTATCCCAAATGACCAGACATCTGATTTAATGCTGAATCTGTTGTAGCGGATTGCCTCCGGGGCTGTCCATTTCACTGGGAGTTTAGTTTCTGTCCTAGCTTCATACACATTTTCATTTTCTACCTGTCATGGGTAAAACAAAGCAAGCCTGATTTCAGATCTGCCTCAGCAATGCACTTAAGCATCTGACTAAGCTCAGCATGTGCTTTATCTTATCATCTTTTATCCAAACTCAGGTCTTTCATGGCATTAAAGTACCCATTTTCTGAAGTCTATCACTGGATTCGACTTCGCAGCTGAGAAATGCAGAGGCTTCATCAGAGGCTTTTCTAACACATTAATCATTTCAAGCAAGCACACAGCATTGGAGTGTCTCCTGATTAATTATGACTTGTTACTGTGAATTCTGGACTGGGCATGAAAAATTTCAGAAGTCTGTCAGGAGTGGCAGTGTAAGCATCCTGCTGACACCAGAGACCAAATGTTGCCAAGTCTGGTCTTCAGTACACAGGCAAGACAAGAGCAAGAGCTAATGAATACCAGAACCTTTCTTCTGTGATTTATTGTGGTGCTGAAGGGCCATTGACTGATAACAGTCACTTAAGCAGGTTTTTGGGGACAAAAGAATAAACTCTGTTTGATTCAAAGCAACATATTAACTTCCAGTGAGTCAAATTAATTAACATTAAGTGTACATGAAAGACACGTAGAAAAACTGTTGACTTGTAAATTTGTATAATCATGTCCTTAAAAGTTTATTGCACATCTAAATTTTGTGAATATTTATTCTCTCTTTAATTCCTAGATGTAATTTAGCATACACAAGTCATACACAAGTCTTGGTCAAGTTTTACACATACAAATCCAGGCATACATGTACCAGATTTTGCTTTTTTGATTGTTTAAATACAGAATGTATGTTTCCCAGCTGGAATGCTCTATAGTTTTGAAAATACTGGCTGTTACTGATTTGTATCTCTATACTGATACAGTTGGCATTTCATTATATAAATAACACATGTGAAAATACAGATATCATTTCTCACACTTAATCTTTCCTATGTGACCATGTTAGTGTTTTTGCTTAGGAGACAAAATATTCCTAGGTAAGTCTGCCCAAATGACTCTATGACTGAGTATTTCAGTAAAGTTCAGTTTTAACAAGAAATGTCAACAGCTGTGAATTATTGCCATCTCTAGTGAGGACAGACGAGAAATATCCATTATGAGCATTTTTCATTTAAAAGTATATATTTTTTACATTAAAAAACTTGCAATATCAACTTATGCATATTTAGAAGAATCAAACTTAACTGAAAAGAATTTTCAAAGTCCCTTGATGTCTTTTTTAAGCCATTATTCTATACTTCAAAATGTAATAAATCCAGTTCTGTTATGAACTTCAATTTCTGCTGCTTGAATGAAAAAACCAAATGAGAAGCACAGGACTTTTTTTTCTGTTTTTCCTTCTCAGTGCAAGAACATAAATAAATAATAAAACACAAACACAGACTCAGAAATTATGGATTTCATATTGAAATCCATAAAATAGAGCAAATTAAATCTCTCCAACACTGATTAAATCATTTTTAGAGGTAGGAAATCTCATTTCTAAACCTCAACTCTTTCATAGGGAGATCTTGGTCAGCGATACGTGGCATTCTCTGCCTTCAAGGGCTAGAGAAAAAAGCCAAAACAGTCAAAACAGTGCAGTGGTGAAGAATTTGTGACTGCATCAGATTTAAAGCTCTGTGAGCTCACTTTATGAACTTTGCTGTTAGCAGTGGAGAGGAATAAGGTCACTTTATGATTACTACCTGCCCTCATAAGCATCATGGAGGCAATGGGGAAGTGAACAAGGAGAGAATAGCTGTCAATACGTTTTTTTATGCTTTCCCTTACAGGCCCAGGTGTATATTCTTTCCATCATTCCTCTCCATGTTGCAGACACTGTGGATAAAGCTTGCCCAGCAAAGGGTATTGCTTCCCAGGCTCCTTCCTGGGTGGCTGGGTGGGAAGCAGACACACCTGGGGGTACCCTGCAGGGTACTTCAGACAGACACAAAGGTGCAGGACAACCTCTAACCTCGTATGGGATAACACAGGTAGAAGATACAAATGAACAAGTTATAGGTCCTTTTCTCCCTGAGCTTGCCTTTGTCTGACCCCAGCAATTCAGGGATAAAATTCCTTCTTTAGTTGCCCTCTTCCTTCTTGTTTTCCAGAGTTAAAAGCAGAGGCAGTTAACCCTCTCACAACCTACCTTAAAAACTCTTGCAAGTCCAAAGTCTGCCACTTTGTAAACATTGTGTTCACCAACAAGAACATTCCTGGCTGCCAGATCCCGATGGATATAGTTCTGAGATTCAAGGTATGCCATCCCAGAAGCCACCTGAGCAGCCATGTCTACTTGATGTGTCAGGGAGATTTGAGAGCCTCCATCTTCTATTTAAAAAAGAGATGACAGAAACAACATAAGAACAAGAACAACCCACAGATTTCAGACATAAATGACTAAAACCTGAGTGGTTCAAGCAGCCAACACAAACAAACCAAGCCATGTAATACAATAAAGTAACAGCCCAGCCAAATGACTGGGATTGGTGAATAACTACTTATTTCACAATAACTGAGTAACAGTGCCTGTTCCATCTTCTCTAGAAGAGTAGTTACTACATGCAGGAGTTGATCTAGGCCAGGAGGGAGCTGCTGACACAGTCCAAAGAGAAAATCTTTTATCTACTGATAGTAACATAGTATTCACCTTTCTGACAGGTTCATAAAACTGTTACAAACTGTGAGCAAGAGCTCACGTCAGTACCCAGTGGCTGTAGCCAGAGCTGACTAAAGATGGAAAAGCACAGAATTCTCCTTTCTCCCTGTTCTCTGGTGATTCTTAGTAGGAAAAACTACCATCTGCTATCAAATATAACTCTCATTTTCACTTTCCAGTCCACTTCACTGCTTCATGCTGTTATCTCTGTGGTTGATACTCAAGAGTAGGACTCCTTGAGATGCTTTCAAACTGCCTGCTTCTCCAGTAGAACTTTTTAAAGCAATGTGCATGTCATTTCCACCACACTAAGATAAAGAAATCCCCCCAGTTGAGATTTGGCAAAGATCATTGTTCAAACAATGCAGTACAAGAACTTTGAGCTGAGCAACTTGCCTCCACAAATGAAGGAAAGAGTCTTAGTCCATGAAAAACTGCAGCCAAAAATTGTAAGACAGGCAACCAAAAAAAAATTCAGTATATCATATTAGAATACAAATTCAGGGCCTTTGTGGGATGTTAGGGACAGCTAACCAATCTTCTCAATGCAAATAATTTAAACCATGTGGTAATCAATGGTAAACCAAATCAGAGTTGAATTCAAGGACCACTGCCACCCAATCCCAAATGCTGCAGTGCTGAAGCATGAGTTCCTACCTCTCTAGCCTCTAACACTCAAAACAGCTTCTATTTTCTGTTTCAGAACCTTAATATCAAAAAGCTGAATGCTTGCTGCTAGGCTTATTGGTAGTTCTTTTTGCTCATCAGGTTGGTGACTTTTACTTACTGCCTCTGTGTTAGAGAAATAAAACATTGGAGCTGGCAGTTTTCTGTTGTTTATTTTTAATTAATTTGCAGTGATAGTGTGTCTTAGCACTGTTTTCATAGCCTTCTCCAGTTCTGGCACTTCATCTGATGTAACCTTTAGATCCCACCTTACAAAGAGTGCAAATGCCATTGTTCACTAACCAATTCTGCAATCTCCAGGCCTTGAATTTCCTGCTCATCTGGATGTTCTGACATAATTAGGCAAAAAAAAAAAAAAAGTAAGTTATTAAATTTGGCCTGTATGTGTCTTACCCTTCTTCCTTTATGAGGCTAAACTCATTCTCATGATCATTCAGCACCAAGATTATTTACTTATGTTGTTGACTCAGAACATCTTTTCCTCTCCTACAGATATGTTTCACAGGTGCCTGAACTTTTAAGAGAGAGGGACAAAAATCGGGCTGTGTGAAACTCCACCCGGTCCACAGAATAATACAACACTCTGAAGATTTTCAGTTCTGATAACTGACAAGCATCAATACTTGTTATTCATCTTGCCAGACAAAGATATAAATCCACAAATGACGTTCATGTTGTATTTAACAGGAGAATAACTAAATGTGTACAAGCACCTTGCATTAGAACCTGGGTTTTGGAAGTTAGCCTGTGCGAGTGAGCTTTAAATATTCCCTTTCACATGACTCCATCTGCACATGTTGTGAACTGCCTGCTGGGGAGAGCTATATAACTTCCACACTCAAAATCAGACACTACTGCTGAATTTATAAAATCTTCCCATGGATTATTCTTTAACTCATAAAGAAAATGTAGCACCTCCATGTCCTTTTTCACTAATATTGTTTGACAAAACCCTCACCCTCATATGAAATATTTATTAGAGAAAATATTAAAGAAGTCTTGGAGTCTGCACCCTGTTCTAAGCAATCAATCACAGTATCTTATACAGAAAAGACAGGAAAATATTCTCATTGACAGACATCTGACAATAAAAAATAGAAAAGTAAATAAGTGGCACCTTCTCCGCTGAGGGCATTGCCTCCATAATAATTCACCAAACTTCAAGACTGTGTTCCTGCCAGAACAAGCCCCAGGTCTATCGGAACTGATAAAAGCACTCGTATGTTTGTGACAATTTTATTCACTTCTAATAACAAAGAAGGGTTTTCAGGAGCATTTTTCTCATCCTGGTGGCAGGTCAATAACTCTGCATAGCAGTGTTTATCAAGAATTCTCCCCAAGTACATTTACAGTGTGCACAGGGAATTCCCATGTCCATCATTATTAAGCAGCTGTCATTATGGGGAAATGTGATAGTAACTGTGAATAAAATATTACGGACTTTTACAGCTGGAAAAGCATACCATGCAGTTCTGGGAGGGGAATAGGAACAAAGAATATCTCTGGGCTTTCCTCTGCTCCAGTTTGCTGTACTTACCCATAGTGCACACAGACACAGAAGCCTGGAAATATTTTCCTGATCCCTGCAGAGGCTGAGTCTCAAGAAAACTTATCAGTAGCTGTGCACTTCAGCTGATACAGATCACTTCCAGTCACAGGGCTCTATACAAGCTTCACATCTCTTTCTTTGTTACTCTCACTGACAGGAAAGACTTTTCTCTGACAACAAAACCTATCAAAACCCTTGGATCTCTGCCTCCACCTCTTAGTTCTGTGCACCTCCCTGTGCATCAGCCATCAGACAAGGAGGGATACCTCTGGGCTGGGTTTCACCTGGACATTATTATGGATATCTTGATGGCTGCCTGGAAACCAACTGGCCTTCCACAGTCTCTGATGAAGAGCTACAGGAGTGAGCTGTTGGGCAAGGAGCAGGATGCTGTACATGTGCTGGCAACTGATCCACACACAAGCTGCATCACTGATGTGCCCTGGACATGTTTACTCTGTGCACACTAACAGGCCAATTTTCACTTCTGCAATAGCTGTGAGTCATCCTGGCTTTCTCAGAGCTATTTCTCCAGTGCAATAAATGTTTCCATGCACAGCAATCATTTCCTGATGTGCCAGGCTCTTTCAATCAGATAAGCTGCAATCTGCACACAAAGGCACCAAAGGTGAGAATTCACAGGAAATTTGTGCCTTGCTGCCTCTAGCCAGTAAATGCCTACAAAACTGTAGATGATCTGGCCCAAGGTCACGGCAAACCCACTCTGGGCACTTTCTGGTGTGGCTGTACCTGTGTCAGATATTTCTTTATCTGTAATTGTGCATGGACAGAGCCCCGTTTAAAAACGGTTCTGCAGAGAAGATGGGGGAAGATGTGTCATGGTAAATGCTGTCTGTGGTACTACACAGGGCTTTACTTTATGGGCTGGAAACAGAGAAGAAGTTCAGCATGATAATCATGGCAAACATTTTGTCTTCAAGAGAGCCTTACAGCTTTGAAGACATTTAGCATCTCACAGACATCTGCTAAACTGAAAATGGGTAACAACGCTACAATGAAGCATTTCCCAAGAACAGGAGTGAACTTAAAAGCGCAATCATTATGCTAGTCTGTTCCAGGCTGTACCATTTTATTTTTAATTATTATTTGCCTTCAAAAGAGCACTTTGAAGTGCTGCTGAGATAAAAGCCCTGATGAGATAGGTAAGGGACAAATCTGTAGTGAAAAGCTATCCCTGACTAGTAATAGTTTTCAAAGCTGTTAAGTACATTTTGTGGAAGTGCCTCTATTTCATGTCAAATATGATGACCTATCCTTCTGGATACTTACATTTTTATTCCTTTGTGTATGTTCCCATCTACTCATAGAACTGTGTGAAAAAATATGGGCCATTATAAGGCAAGAATCAGACTATGAATGTGATACTTTCCTACTTCTCAAATATTTGGCACGTCAAAAATTCATAAACCTTTCTGCTTTTCTCACCCCCACACATGACAAATAATGCAGCTTTTATATTGAACCAGGTTGTTGTATTTCTATATTTTATGTTAGTGTATTTACTAAACTGCAGCACTCTTAAAATGAGTTTAGAGTAATTTGCTTACTTTGAAGGTATTCTAGAAGGCTTCCATATCTCATCAGCTCAGTAACAATATAAATTGGGTCCTCCAAAGTGCAGACAGCATAAAGCTGTATAAGTTTTGGATGTCTCAAGTTCTTCATTATTTGTGCTTCTCTCAGAAAGTCTTTTGGATCCATTGAACCTGAAACAACAGCATATAACAAAACATACGCTGAGGTTATTAAAGGCCTTCCTACCAGCCTAGCAGTCTTAGGGGAGTAACTGAGATTGTTTTTTCTCTTTGAAAGTACATTAGCCTCTCAAATCTTGACAGTTCCCACGGAAAGCAGACAGCGCAGCTGAAACAAACAGTTAATGAGTGAAACATGCCAGTTGCATAGGGACAGAGAACATATGTGTCCCAGCCATCAGAAATATAAAGACTAAAATGAACCACCCCCAGGCCTCCCCCAAACAGGAAAAAAAAGGTGAGGCTAGAATGTTAAGGGATAAATTTTAAACAAGCAACTGGTTAATGAAAGGACCAGAAACTAAGGTGAGAGTGTCTAGCTAATGAACATAAAATTTCTGAGAGAACACTAGCGCTGCAATAAAAATGTGTTGCACTGTATTTTCAGCTTTGCCAGTTAAAGTCTGAAAGCACTGAAATCACTTTAGCATATATAGAGAAGATGTGTGCATTTTAGGTATACAAAAACAAATAGCTATTTATAATGATCATGTAATAGCAACCATATCAGAAATACCAATGTATGCACAGACGTAACATTAATTTTACAATCTCTTAAACAGAGTGTCTTAACAGCAAATGATGCCAACTTTTTGAGTGTTGCATAAAGTCATAACATGTCTAGTTCTTTTCATATACATAGCGAACCAACGCAGAAACAATGTCAAAGAAGCAATCAGGAACAGCACAGGAAACTAAAGTCATGGCAAATTTAGGATTAAAACTCATATGTCCAGAATAGGGGAACAATAAGGAAAACACGCACAGATAAAGTAAAGCTTTCTATGTGAATGATCCAGTAGTGATCAGATATTGTCAAATGTTTGAGGAAGTTGGTAAATAATATGTGCTTCAAAATGCTTGTACAAGCAAATGCAAAATTATTCAACTACTCATATGTCTCCTTCCTCCCAAATAAAAATACTTTAATTAAGAAAATATTACAGTGAAGACTGGGGAGGAAAAAAAATCTAGTTATCCAAGTTATTTTGCTCCATGTCATGTTTAAAAACAAACTCTTCTTACTCAGTAATAAGACTGAGAAATTTGAGAAGCCAAGGCTGCAGGAATAAGAGTCTTTATGGTTTTATTTTTTTAATATCTGGTAACCTAAAAGGTTCATTTGGGAGTTTGACTGTTCCAAACATAGATGTTTAAATTAAATGAAATTCTTGAAGGATGTTAAATAGCTCAGCTATAAAATTCCAACAGAAAACCTGTTCTACAAAATGAACTAGAAAATCAGCCTGTCCACCCAATACCTACCTTGAATACCACCTCCTGAAAAACACTCCAAGCTATTTCCCAAAACATAGTAATGATGTGTGATTTCATATCCTCGCATCAATACAAGATGAATGACTCAGAAATGCTCCTGATATAGATTTTATGAAAAAAGAGACACTTGTCTTGGGAGACCAAAGATTGCATTGTAAGGAACAGGTACTCCTCTCTTCTGTGTCCTCATACTTCCCTTGGCAATCCCCTATTGCCCAATTTGGCAACGCTTTATAGGAGGAACATTCAAAGTTAATGGATTTCCGTGCCATCAATAAATAGCAAGCAGCTAATAATACAACTCCTCAACAGGTACAAGCTATATTCATTTTCTTTAGTCAATTTCAGAGGGAAAGTGGAGGCCTTCACAAAGAGTAAATGATCATATTTGGTCTGGATAAAGCAGAGATTACGGCAGAGAGAAAACCCCAAATATCTGTAATGCTTACTCTATGTCCTTTTCCTGTTTAGAATAGCACAGTCTTTACAGATTTACTTGAATTTCCACCAACTCTAGATAAAAAAAAAAATTTAAAAAGTCTAGGGTTGTCTTTATAGGGTTTACACTCACTTTAATATTGTGAGTATATTAATAAAACTGTGCCCCATTTGCTTACTTTTTTCAAGATGTCAGCATTGTCATAAAAATCAACCTAAAATTTACAGAGGCTGCATGGTGTGAAGCATTCTGCCTCCAAAAGCAAATGCATGAGTGTGACTAATGATTTAGCATCAGTGCCAAAATTTGACAAGTTGATCCTAAAAAGGATGAAGTACTTGCTCACTTAGGGTCTACCAAATCATGGACCCTCTATGGATCATTATACAGGATTTCTTCACACCATAGCTTATGACAGTCTGATTTGTTCCCACCATCAAAGTTTGCCTACAAGGAATTTCTCAGTTTAATCATGCTATAAACTTCTTCCAACAAACTGAAACCAAGAAACATGTTTTTTACATATGACAACTTTCAATAAATTAATCAGGAAGGAAGTATTCCATCAGCTGTATAGCTGCAAATCCTTTTCTACACTGTAAAAGCAAATAATAATGATAGTAATGATAACAACCAGAAAAAGATCAATAAGTATTTCCTGCATATTTTAAAGAGCTCATGTAACCTTCAGTTTTACTTAGTTTATATCTTTAAATTCTACAAGTAGAGGACAGTGTCCCAACCCTCCAGAGCCCTGTAGATCTTATAGTGTACTTAATAAGAAGATTGGATGCTGACTGAAAAAAATTTAAAAGTGTCTTTATGAGTGTTCTGCCTAAGATTATGTTTTAGCAACTGAATGAGCAAATTAAAAACTGCCTCTAAAATCAACCAAACATGCTTGTTACAAATTAGTTAGATAAAGCCTGTCACAATAGTGGCAAAGACATTCCAGTGCATCCCTTTGAGGAAGGAAACAGACACCACATGGAGTTTCAAATAGCTGAGGGGGTTTTAGCTTGGAGTTGAATATGTGTGTTTTTAATGAAATATGCATTTTCAGCTGTAAGTGGTAAACACAGAAAAAGAGCAGGTTACTGTAAGTAGAAATAACTTGGACATAAAACAATTAGTTAACATAAGCCTTTATTGAAAGATGTAGAGGCTTCTCTTGTGTGAGATACAAGTTTGGGAGAAGATTTATCAGGACTTGAAGAAAATATGGTCTTGATAATCTGTTCTTTGAATGAAAAATGTTCTTCTAGATGTCAAAGTCATTCTTAAGAACAAAGTGTTCTTTGATATGTTCTATGTTGTGCTGCTTTGCTGGGAATCACCTCTAACTACTTAAAACAGGTATATCAGCTCTGGTTAACATCTCTTTGAAAATATTTTGTTTTACATCTGAAGAAGCTTCACATTCTAAGGTAAACACTGATAACCTGGAAATGAGTTAGGTCAGTTATTTTCCACATTCCACTGGCCTAAATGTAAATGGCCCTTAAATGCTAGATAAACTCCTCACCACACCCTTTGTTTGCAACTTTCAATTAGCCTTCTGAAATAGCTTCATAGTGACCTTGTACTTCAGACGGACCTAATCTTCTAAAGAAGTTTATACAGAAGTAATTTACATGGTGACTACATTAAGCATATAACTATGACCTTCTGAACAAGTTTATGAGTAATAAAGAAATAACATTAAAAACCCCAAGTATTTGGCAACACAAGAGACTAAAAAAACCTATTCACATTAACAGAGGAATAATATATTTATCTTCATGTTCTCGTGTAGCTTTGTCACAATACAGAAGTAAGCTTACAAGCTAGTGTAAGGTCAGATACTGAATTAAATGGAGTAAAAGAGTCTCATTTTTTCAGGGAAACTGGGGGACATCCCTGAGTGTAAAGCTTTTTACATTGCATATGTATTAAAGAGATGGCATACTGAAGAACTGAAAATATTATTAAAAACTCCACTGACAGTACCAATTCAAACACTATTTTGGGAAAGTCTCCTGGAAAAAAAAAAAATCATGCTTGGGCAGCTTCCATGCAGAGAGAAGCTTGGGAGATGCTTTACAATGTGGTAATGACAAATGTATCCGTCAACTTCAACAGGTATAAGGAACTTTATGAGATACAATTAATTGGTGATGATAGATGTCTGCTTCACATGCTGACAGCTGGGGAAGCAAGCCAGCCCAGACAACAGGTTCTAGAAAATCCATCACACTCAACATAGGACAAAGTGCAAATCCCTGCTGCAATGATTTCCACTTAAATAGAAGAAACAATGTCTCAGTGAGGAAATAAAAACAGAAATGTGAAATGACATGTTCAGGGACCTGCATCAAGACAGTGCTGTGCAGAGCCAAAATCAGAAATAACAACTGCTGGTTTCTAGACTATTTTCCTGTCCACGGATTCCTACACCTCTTTGAAAACTGTGGGTCAAGAGCTCAAAAGTCAGAGATGTTCCTTAAGGCAAAGATATTCTTGTGTTTTGTTTTATCATTCACACATTCCTGGCTATGGTTTTGGCTGGTAAAATGTCATAGATGTCTCTAAAACAGAGACCAGTGAACTAGTGAACAAATAAGAGAATTATCTGAATGAAGGAATCACATTACTACTACTTCTTGTTTATAGTCACACTGATCAACAGATTGTAAAGGGGATAAGGAGACGTGATGGGCAAGATATTGACTGAATGATATTTGAGAGCAAAGAGTGGAATGATTACAGGGAATATCAGTTGCTGTAACTGTGCTGAAGGGATGAGCAGTCAATTGTGTGCAAATTGTTGACTTTGGTAGTGTGATTATGGTATTTTCCTTTTGGTGCTGAGAATTCTTTCTTGATGTTATTGAAGTTTATGAAGTTTGTGTTATGAATATGGACTTTAATGATAGCTCTTACATATATGATACAGAGCTCTGAGGTGCAGAATGTATTGGGTTTAAGTGGAAAGCTTCTGGTAGTGGGGGGCTGCGGGGTAGTTCCTGTGAGAAGCTGCTAAAAACTTCCCCCAAGTCTGACAGAGCCAGTCAGCTTCTGGATGGACCCACTGCTGGCCAAGGCCAAACTTATCAGTGATGGTGGCAGCACCTCTGGGATAACAGATTTTAAAAGGGGGGAAAGAAGACCTGTGCAACACCAGCAACAGCCAGAGAAGAGAGGAGTGTGAGTATGTGACCCACACTGTAGCAATCTGCTCCTGGAGGGCTGCATCCCGTGTAAGAGACCCACATTGGAGCAGTTTGTGAAGAACTGCAGCACAGAGGTAGGAAGATGGGGAAGGTTGTGGAGGACTCTCCTGTGGAAGGGACTCCATGCTGGAGCAGGGGAAGAGTGTGAGGAGCCCTTCCTCTGAGGCAGAAGGAGCATCAGAGACAACATGTGATGCCTTGACCACAACCCTCATTCCCTGTCACCCTGCACCACAGTGGAGGAGGAGGTAGAGAGTATGGGTATGAAGTTAAGCCCAAGAAGAAGGTGGACGGGAGGAAGGTGTTCAGATTTTTGGATTCCTGGAATCCAGACTTCACAATCAATGTAAAGAAATGTGCTTTAACGGCATGTTATTTTCTTATTGTAATTTCTGGCAGCTGTAAAAACTATTAAGATCTTCCTTGATCCTCCCCTTTTTCAGACTAAACAACCCCAATTCCCTCAGACACTCCCCACAGGACTCAACCTCCAGACCCTTCACCAGCTCCACTGCCCTTCTCTGCACACACTCAGGCTCCACAATGTCCTTCTTGTACTGGGGGGCACAGAACTGGACACAGGATTTGAGGTGTAGCCTCACCAGCACCAAGAACAGAGGGGAAATCACTGCCCTGACCCTCTGGCCCCACTATTGCTGATACAGACCAGGATGCCATTGGCATACTTGGTTTTAAGCCTTTTAGCAGCAATAGCTAGAAATTAGTTTAAGTCCAGAAAAAAAAAAAACAAACAGTTTGAGAAATGAGAAGGATACTATATGAGAAGAAACTACATTTAGCCTCTCTAAAGACAACTGAAAATTGGTTTAACTCACTCTGTTTGTACCTCCAGAATGGAAAGAAAAACTAATACAGACAAATAGGCTTTCATTTTATTATAAGAAAGCGTGGCAAGGGTTAAAGAGAACACATCAGGCAAATTCAAATGTGAAATTAGGTCCACATTCCAACAGTGCCTTCATCTTAGGACTAGAAGACTTCACATTATTGTCTAGCCAAGAACAAGCTGTGTTTTGATTAAACATAAATAGTAATCTGAGCACAGGGATGATGTGTAATGGCATATAACAGCAAAGTATTCAGACTATATATGGTCTAGAACAGATGTACACTGCAAAATAATGCTCAACAGAAAAACTCAAAGTAACAGAATTCCTTTCTGGCCCTCAGGCCTATAAATCTGTGACATGCTGATTGCATTACGCTCTTCTGTATTGTTCACTATGTGATTACCCTACTTGATCAACCTGCTCCTGCTTGGTAATAAGATCATTGTTCCATTTCACAATTTCTATGGTGGTAAAGCCTTTTTAACAGAACTCTTTCCATCTCAGCCCCCCTATATTTGCCTGATCACTTCAAGTTTAACACACTCCTCCGTCTTGTCCAGAGAGTCCCCACTGTAAAAGAGCTTAGTGAAAAGACTGTAGTTTAAAATATGCCCTCTCCTGCCACAGTTTGAAACAAATGATTTAGATCTTTGAGCCAGGAAACAGGAGAGGATCATTTTACAGTGTGTTACACTTGAAGCCTGAAACATTGCTCATGTGAATATTGGAAGCTTCAGTCATCAACACAGCGTATTTCTTGATTACTCATTAACTGTTGTGTTTGCCATTCATTTATCAACTTTATGTTTTGGTGAATGAAATTACCAGCTCTACCCTTTCCTGAAATTTTATTAGTAGCAAAGTAAACATTTATTATTCAGATTATGGTGAGGGTATTGTGGTTAGTGTTTAATTAGTGAAGTGTTTTTCCTCATGAGTAACAATGAGAACAAGCTATGGAAAACCAATGTGCTGATTTCTATAAGGCTCTCCAAATGGTGAGAAAGGCTGTATAGAAGAGGATGATTCCCTGGAGAAGTAATACTACAAGGTTAAATGCTTACATTTCTGACTGTTTGAACTGTTTTTGTAGAATGAGATGGTTCACAAAGTACAGTGATAAGAGATTAGCATTAACTACATAATTTATCAAGACAGCTTTGGGAATCAAAATCTTCATTCTGAGCAACAGTACATGCAATGCACAGCTTCCTTATCACACTATTAGGTCACAAACTCTCTGCTATCCAAGCATTCCATCCACATGAGGCTTCTGTCTGCCCTAACTCTATACAACCCACCATGCAATCAGTGAGACTACTGCTGTTGACCTTAGCATGAGTCAGAGTAGAGTGGAAAAAACTGAGATAGAAAAAGCATTGATTAATCGAACCCTTTTCCCCAGGTGAACTATGATACTACGAAAAGAATCACAGTTGAAGGAGTTTCTTCCATTACACTATGATAGTCTCTATGTGATAACAAGTTTGCAGGGAGTCTTATGTTTATTCCAGTGAGAAAGAGATTGCAGGATGGTTTCTGTTTACTGAGTCACAAGGGAGATGCACCTGTTCACTGAAAAAGTACTGTCTTTCATATGAATTACAGAAGGTCTTTAGTCTGAGCAGTTTTTATATTTTTAGTTAAGCAGAGGAAAAAAAAAATGGTGCTTATTTTCTTTCAATTTGCATGTCCCAAAATACAAACAATATCCTGATACAAGGGAGCCTTAAAACACATGCTTAAACACCTCCCTGTTCAGGAAACCATTCAAGCAGTGCTCAAGCATATTGATGTTATTCTGAATCAAAGGTCTGAATCTGTTCTGCTTCCTGAATCATGCTCATTAGTGCCCAGCACAAGCTTTTTCAATTAACCACAACCCATGTTGTTATCTTTTTTTTAAAAAACATGTATATCATCCAGGCTACCTCCCTTATCTATGTAGTTCTTGCCATCTGCTGGCAGATATTTTATGTTGTCAATTTAAAATGCACAAATTACTTGAAGTTAATGAAACATAATTAAGAAAAATGCTAAAAGCTGTATTAGTCACAATCTTATGTTACATGCAAATAGGGGTATAAATGTTGTGCATCAAAAACTTTGAGAAATTTCATTAAATATTTTATATTACCAAAGAAATCACTATAATAGATCACCGATTGACTGCAAAAATTCTACAGATGACAGACCAGTAGTAAATCAATTACTTCACCTACAGATTATTCAATCTAAAGTTACTCAGTTCCATACAAACCAAACCGTACAAAATAAGTATAACCCTTGTTGCGGTTGCCTTTGTATAGAAGACAGATGTTGAATTAATTCAGCTCATCTAGAAACAGAAAACTGTATAAAATTGTAATTCAAAATACCAAAGAATATCTGGACCTAGAGCTTTACTACTCTTCATGTTTAGATGAGTGGATTTTAAGAATGAGTGCATATATGGACAGGCTCTATTTGCTGTAGCATTTAAAAAGTAAAGGAGCACTCTTGCTTATATTTCATGTCATTAACATTAAAGAATAATTCACATACCTGGTTTTAATGTTTTGATTGCCACGGGGGTGGTATTATTCCACAGTCCTTCCCATACTTCACCAAACTGACCAGAACCTAATTTTTTCACCAATTTCAGAGATAGTCGGTCTATCTCCCACTGATCAACAGTTTTATAAGATAAATCAAAAGTAGCTGGAATTTGTATCTGTCAAAAGAAAATAAATAATACCAAAATTGAGTCTTGTAACATTTTTTCAACAACATATACAAATCATTGTTAACTATGTCATGTAAAGCTGGGACAGCTGTAAATAATGTCTCCTTAGAGTACACACATGCGATAAAGTGAGCCGAGAACATAAAATATAACCCATGTACTGGGTGCTTTTTGTTAGAAATAAGAAACATGTTAAAGAAAATATCCTTCCATTGAAAGCAAAAATTAGGAATCATCCCTCTAGTAAGCTTTTTGAACAGTGACATATTTTTTGCCAGAACTTTGTGGTTTTGTGTCAGTAATTACTTATGGACAGCTACAGTTATGAAGTTGGAGATTTTATCTCCATATATATTTATAAAAAGCTAATCATAAATCATGATTTGGCATATTTTGCCCCCAAGCCACCTGATGATTTTTTTTCAAAATGGCATGGTATTTCATTATTTGTCAACCTCAAGAATAAAACTATAACACTACCCTGAACTTCCTGAAAACAAGCAGATTATCAACATTCTGAAATGGTAGAAGCAGACATGGGGTCAACACTTTCTGACAGATATCTGATGAGTTAGCTCACAAAAAATACTTTGCACAATCTAACATCCACTCCTTACCTTTAGGCATGGCTGTCTAAGCAACACACAGAGGCCATCACTGTTCTTGCTATAATAGTCAACCAGCTCCTTCAGAGTTTTGAAAGTTTTCCTTATGCTCAGGAAAAAGCTTCCATCCAGCTTTTTGATCCTGTAGTGCTTCACAGATGCACCATCAAAGACTAAAAAGATTTAAGTATATTAAGTGTCCAGGAATTATTGCAGTGGTACAATATCATTTATGCCCAAACCATCATAAGATTCCTAAATATATTTATGAGGACCTTAAAATAAATTATTTTAGTTTCAAATATGACAACTATAAAAAACCTGTTTCAAACCAAAGCCCATTGTTCAGATGGCTTAATGCATCTTGTCTATTAGTCTTCAGCTATTCAGATTTGGAGATTCTGCACCATGACAAATGATGTAGAAGTACGTAAATACATCTTCTGTGAGGCAGCTCATGTTTCCTGTATTTGAAGACACCAAAACCAGCCAAAAGCATCTAACTGACAGCAATCAGTTTTTAATATTTCCTTTATCCTCCTTTATTTTAGTGTTAACAGTCCAAACAGCAACAACTGGGCTGGCAGTCATTTTAGAGGAAACAGCTATACCCTCCACATGGCCATGGTTCTCTGAAAACCACTCACATCTTCCAAGGGTTTTTTTTAATTTTGTGCATGTTTGGAATACATAAAAATCAGGTGAATAATGCTCTGCTTCAAGTAGTTGACTAAATCATTTCCATTTAAATGTGTTTTGTTCTAATCTGTTGTGTCCTAAGACCACTCCTCACCTCCTGTAAGTTACTTATCTGCATATCATGACGTGCAAAGTGTCCCTCCCTGTGACCATCAGAGCACTCTTTAGATGTGTCAGCAAAAAGCTTGAGCCACTGCATGCTGGGGCTAGACCTGGACCAGCACCAGACCAGAGAGAGACAAAAATGTATATAAGTCTCACAAAAAAAAAAAAAAAAAGGAGACCACTAGTTTAGAAATTTCCTTTACAAAGGAAAAAGCAATAGCAGGCTCAGAATCAGCAGAGAGGGCCGTTCAGAAGAGCTGAAAAGGTATTTGGTAGCTTATGTGGGTGTCATTTACAAGACATTCCACTATTTAGATATCACTGTCTTTGTTGAATGGGCAATAGAGAGTTTATATTACATACAGAAGGGTAACAGATTTAGCACCTCAGAAGGTCACAGCTGTTAGCTCTAACATTCAAAGTGTTCCACAATAAACCTAAGAGATAGATTCTTTATCCTGTACTACTGCATGGGTCCTGGCAATAACTTTGGTTATAATAACATAAGAATGCATGGTTACATATTGTATGTAGAAAACATATAGAATTGGTTGCATGAAATGAACAAAGCTGATATGAAGAAAAATTTCTCCTGTCATCTAAGTGGTGAAATTAAAGGGAAATCTCTCTTTCCTTAAGTACTATCGTGGATGATCAAATATTTTTGCAGTATACTGTGTGATTGGCATCCCAGACCACCAGAGAGCAGACAGGAGCTGCTCACAGTACTCCACCTCAGGTAGGATTTTTAGGGACCTGAGAACTTAAAATTCTGCATGAGGACAGGAATGAGATTATTTGCAAACAAAATCCATATTATATTGCACTTTTCAAATTACATTTCATTTTTAAGAACACCCATAATTGCTACTTTTTAACTATAAAATTTATGAATGCTTTTGTGATGTATCATTTGGAAAGGGAGCTGAAGAAAAATGAAGGAAAGAGTAATTCAGTAACAAAGGACTGAAAATGTAATGACTTTTCCAAAGTTCACAGGAAAATTAATCCAGATAAATTTATTAGTATTTATGATGCAGTGAACAGAAGGCCAACAGGATGACTGTGTTAATCCATTCTCGGTTGTATATCACAAGTAACAGGAGTTTGACTATCTGATTTATTTATTAGCGGTATTATAACTATTACTTGTGAAGTACCTAATATTAATAATGCAAGAGCTGGTTTGAAGGATGTGCTCTAATTTCTTAAATGAGCCTTTTACAAAGCCTTATGATTGACAGCATCCAGGTCAGGTGGTGATGTGTGTGGAGAAGCTGGAGAAAATTTCTGCACTGATACCGTCTCATCTTGTAATAAACAGCTGAGATTAGTGCAGTATTTGACAGGGGGTTGTTTACTTGTGTCTCAGGGCTGAGTCTGGCTCTACAGATCCAGCAGCACACACTAGCAGCTCTGCAGCACAGTGTAGCTCCTCTGCCTACATTATACAGAGCACATGTCACTCAGGAAAAAACTATCCCTGACCCCTTCCAGTCATCTCTACATCCATGCCAGACTACTAACCAGGACAGGATTGTAACTTCGGTTTCACACAGCTTGACAGTAGCTGGGTTTGAAGACTGCAGAGGTTTTCTCCTCAACTTGCCCTTTCAAAAAAGAATTATGGCTCCCTTTTAGATTTCTACATGGTTTCAGTTTAGCAGAAGGATTATCCTCTCCCAGCTATCCATCTTCACATGACTGGGTCAAGCAGAAGTAGATTCTGCCACCTGAAGAATGTGAATAAAATAATTTACTACTCCTTCCCCAGGGCATAGAAATTTTTGGTGTCATCAGCAGAGTCAACACCTTCACCAAACGAATCATGGGGACACTAATGTGCCATTACTGCCAAAAATGATGTGTCCCAACAAGGCTCCTGTGAGCAGTGCTCCCCCAGCACTGGCCATGCAGTGCTGCCACCAGCACCTCTGCTCTGCCTCCACACCCGGGGTGCACGTGGGAGGAGAGGGACTCATGGGATCACCCTCACCAGCACAGAAAGGCTGCAGAGGCAGATCCAAAATCATCCTCTTAGTACAGCCATGGTTTTGCCAGTTCTGTGGTTCTTCTGCCTTCAACAACTACCTGTTTTTCCTATGCTGGAACCCAGCGTGGCCTAGAGGAAAGCTCACAATATTCTTTTAGGAGCATGGAAAAATCAGTTGAAGAAAACACAAACCATTTACACTGTTATTTAATGCAATAAGTCTTTCAGATACCATTATTCAGTGACGGGCTAAGTACAGAACCTCCTGCTATCATTGGCAATGACACTCAATTAAGCTGAGCACATCTAAATTATGGCTTTTAATTAAAAAGAGGCAACATCTAAGATGGCACCAACACGTTTAAAATTTAATGCATTTCACACCAGATGCTGGAGCCATCAACATAAAAATCTGTCGACAACATGTGCATTTTTAAAATGGGAAAACTTATTTTTAAAATGTCAAACACTCTAAATTTATAGTAACATATCTCTGTGGCCTATCTGGCTTGATGAGCTTTTCATTTAACTATTCGCAGATGATAAAAACCTTTCTGAACATGAATTTTTGGTTTTAATTTAAATAATTATTTGTTATCCAAATCTCACAGAGAATTTTCCCAACAAGACAAGTTAGAAGTAAAAAGTGTAATTTTCATGAAAGATTGAAGTTTTTGTGTGCTTTTATTCCTTACTAAGGACATCATTTGTCTCCTTAATTAACATTAAATCTCATATATATCTCACTGCCCATATGAGTATGAAGTCAAGCATGAAGGTTATAAAATCAGTTTATGCATTCTTGGGTAAAAATCTCTCTTCCTTTTCAACTTTTTTTTACCTAAATGGCATGCTGGGCAGAGAATTAAAATATTTTCTTTAAGACCTTAATTCTGAAAGCCAGGTTGTCACTCTTCTAGCAATTATCATCTACTCTTCAATGAAACCAAAGCAGTAACAAAAGCTAGAGCAAAACTAATCAGACCTACAGAAGATGGGGCTTTGGGGTCTAATGCTTCTGGACTAAAAAAAAAAATTGGAAATATAATTTAGGGACGTATTCCAAAATATTGGGTTGTGATTCCTCCCCTGCCAGAGTATCAGTTACCATGGAGATAAAAGCCATCCTTCTGCCTCAGCTTCAGTGTCTCATAAGTCCTACTGATGGCACAAACAGGAGAGATGCAGGAAAACTGCTTTCTCCATAGCACCTGGTGAACTAAACAACCTTCTTCCCCACTAATGCTTCCCATAATACGAACCATTTCATTGTTTGCTTTAGAGTGCACCAGCTTTCCAAGAAGTAGACAATAAGTAATAAGATTATGGACATAAAACATCTAGACCCTGATGTGCACTATTAGGTTGGAAGCAAAAGAGCTTGCACACTAAAAACAGATGCCATTCAGCTAAGCTGATTCAGTAAGCAGCAAACAATATTCAGCTCTTTGGGATGAAGTAGCATGTTAAGGATAAACTATGTTCAAGTCTGGGAAGCTGCTAAAAGATCTAGCAGCACTGGGAAATGATGGCACCAATAGTGCCTACAGATTACAGTTTATCCTCTTCCTTTGCCCAAAAGAGCACAAATGTTTAATAAATCTGAGATGACACATACATTTATGCATACATGCTCAGAGGACATGTTTGTGCAGGAAGGAGAGCTGGCTCCTGCAGCTGGAGCCTTGCCTGTATGTATATTATTTTCTTCAGTGCCACTCTTATCTTCACTAATCAAACAAACCAGCATGAAACAAATCCACGCTGTTGGGTCATATCCTGCTGTTATCAGCCATCATCAAATTTTCTGTCTCCAAATAAGCTTATACAAAAATGTAAAAAATGTCTACCACAAGCTTTCACAATTGAATCAAGTATACTAAATCAGATAGAATAAATTTTCCATTCAAAATTTGTAGAGAAAAAAATCAAACAGCAGCATCAAAGGATGGTCCTATCCTACCATAAACACTGGCCTAATATTTTTTTTCATTCTTTTGAATTTTTCTCTGGAGTATCTCATAGTTTAACTTAGATACTGCTATTTTCCTGTAAGAGAAGTGGTTAGGATGCAGCACAAATGATTAATATTTTAAATCTTTCCTAAAAGTCTATAGTTCAAGAATAATAAAAGGAAATTACATTTCCATCCCTAGGTGCATAAGCAAAAGATTTTTCATTGTTTTTTAGTAACACGCCATGTATTCAAGTGCCATCATTAAGAAGATAATACCAGCCTATCTTTCCTTCCCTGCATAACACCACCCTCTTATCAGTCTAGCCCAGTCCTTGGATGAAATCAGTTCACTGATGAAGAACACTTGGAGGAAGCTGAAACCATGTAACACAGCCACATGCTGGCACAGGGAGAGAAAGCATTTTGAAAGGTCTGTGGCTGTAATGCAGTCCTTGGATGAAAGTGTGCATGCACAGGGGTCAGTTCTGTCACAGCTCAGGAGCAGTCTGATTCCTTGCTGATGGTAGTTTTCCTTTAAACGCTTCATGGCAAGGACCAACTTCCTTGAGGGCAAACTGAAAACTGTGGCGTAAACTCTCCCAGAACTGTAAATATCACATTTATTTCAATAAACTTCCCTCTATTTCACTCCACATTTCTTTGTCTTGGCAATAGAAAGCATTCCTCCCTTTACCACAAGACACTGCAGGTATATACACTTTACTTATAATTGGGAAAGCAAAACAAAGAATGTGTCAACATTTCATTAAGTTGTGCAGAAAGTGAATGACACACAATCATCCAGGCAAAAGAGGAGTCAATATGAAAGAATCTGGTTATGGACAAGGTGCCTCTCATTTTACTGACATAATTCTGCACTTGACTACTCAAGGTTTATTCACAAACATCAAAAGCCTTTCCTGGTCTCTGGAATTAATATGGGTAGGGCTCATCAGAAAGTTGGGCTGTACAGTTCTGTTGTCTCAAGGACAACATTATACTCCTGGCTTGCAGTTGTATGACAAGTTTGATGGGAAATGTCCACAAAAAAACAACCAATGAACAATCACATTTACTATCTTAAATGGCAAATATCTACAGCATGAAAAAACACAATGTACTTAGATGCGAGTGAGCAAAATTATTAACAAATAAGTGTCCTAATTTGATAATCTTTCAGATTCAAATGAAGGAATACATTTCAAAATGCATCATAGTCATCATCATTATAATCTAATTTTTTACTTATGTTTACAGTGAAATTTTCATTGAAATATCACTGATTCTAAAGTACAGCTTTGAAGATCTTCCTACAGTTTTATCCCCAAAACCAAATAAATAAAAACCTAAGTGTGAGCTCTAACAGTAATCTCCTTTTCTTAAATTGCAGATCTGTCAACATGCTTCTGTTTTTAGTTCTGTTTTGTGTACAAATCAGAACAGTAGTGTACAAATGAAATGTAATTTTTTAATGCTTTGATCATGAAAATATTATCTATTTTAAGGCAGCTAGAACACTGGAAGTACTGAGCCTAAAAAAGTTAATTTCTGTTCTGAGCATATTGATAAACAAATTCTATAAAATATAAACTCAAATTACTTTTGCCATGTTTTCTTTATATATCTACTGTGAGAAAATATTATTATGAACTTAATTTCATTTTCATGCCCACAGTTTATTGTTCTTGAAGATGAAAAAGCCCAGATCACCTGAGAAATTTTTAAAACATTGCTTCAGATGAAAAACTAGAATATACCTGAGAGTGAGTATTCGCCTTTTAGACTTTCACTTTCTCGGATTAGGAAGGCTCCTTCCTGGTTTCCAGGGTATGACAGTTGTCTCTCGGCATCTGCTCGTTTGATTGGGCCAAAGAACCATCTGAACAAATAAAAACCATTAATTTTACCATTCAGTGAAACATACCAGGAAGAGAGTTTAGCTTTTATAAACATGCTGCATATTTACCAAGCAATAATCTGTGCTATGTTAATTAAATGTCAATAGTATGGGGGGGAAAAGCCAATGAGAACTACAGAACAAATTTGTTGCTAGAAAATATCACTCACATATTTGAGTGAAATCTGGATTTTTTTGCTGATGAAAAGTCTTACTGCTTTCAAGGCAACAAGCATTCAGAAGTGACAGACTGGCTTTGTCCCAGAAAAAAATCACCAAGAAATTTTTCCAAGGCTACAGGGGCAGAAACTGATGCCAAGTCCATTGATGCCCCTTGAGCTATCTGGAGTTGCAGGTACGTGCTTCTATCCCGACATCTTAAGAACTGAAAGGTCTCTAAAACTGCAGACGGGCTCTCAGGTTCCAAGGTGTGAATCACCCTGCTTCTCCATTCCACTGCTATGTCAATACCTCAGATGAGTTACTGGCAATTTTTCAGCTTCGCTGCTTTTTGACAAACGAAACCAGTGTATTCCCCAAGTCACTACAAACATCTCAATACCTTTGTTCTGTGAAAATCTGCTCCTATCCATGCCTTTTAAAACATAAGTCCTCTCTCACTAAACCCTGTAGTTCACAAAGGCTTGTTCAAGCAGTAATTTTAATTTGTGCCCCTGAAGATAAGATTTAGCTCTCTTGCTGTTTTGTGCTGAGTTTAAATGAAACAGAAGCAAGACAGAGATGAGTCAGCATTTTCAGCTGGGGTGATGTTCAGCTTCCTTCCAACAAACACTCAGAGCTCTTTCCAAGATTAGCTCCACCTCTTATTTGAAGCAAATGATGATAAATATGTATCAGAAACATGTCATATAGGAGAACTGCTTTTAAATTAATCATTGCTAAAACTATTATACAAACTTCAAATACAAACCAATGCACCACAAGTAATTTGCCTACTTGATTTGTCAATTACTAGTGAAAAGTACAAAGCCATCAACAATTTTAGTATCTGCGAGGCTTGCAGTCATCAAGAGGAATGGAGGAAATAAATGAGAATACAGGGTGATACCTTAGCTGATCAAGCATGAGGACTGATAAATGGTTTTGTATTAGCAAAGAGGAAATAAAAAGAGGCAAATACAGACAGCACTAACCCACTCTGAATATGATTTGTTAGCAAAAGAAAATTAAAGACAGATTTTCTGGACCATATTTCTGTCCTCTGACTTGAAGATGATTTGGATAAAAAAGGTCTTGCTACATATTTGGCAAGCAAAGTAATCTCACTTGAAAGCTGGAATGTGTTAGTAGTAATTTTAATTAGTTAAATGTGTTCATTAATTCAACTAATTAATTTAATTAATTCATTCATTAGAGTGTAGAAAACTAAGTAATCAATAAATGTTCAAATCCTTGACTAAAGTTCTTGCCAAAGGAATGAGAGGACAAGTTCAACTGTATTCAAGTCCCAAAACAAATCAGTCTGCCCTAAAATCTGAATTAGAATCTTTCTGAAATTTCTAAATATACCTGCCTTGAGAACAACATCTGAAACCTAACAAACTATATGAGCCAAAAAAAACAATTTGAATATTTTTTCCCTTTGAAGTATTAGCTGTTACTCAATACTGTTCAAAGTGACCGATCCTCATAAGAGTGTATAAGAAGAGAATTTTTTGTGTCCTTTCCTTTTGGGTTACAAGGATAGCATCTTTTCAAAATAATTTAATTTTGTACCAAACCCAAAAGAGTTTCCAATGCATTGTTAGCCCAACTGGATTTTATGGTCAGGATAGTCAAAATATAGTCTTCATGTGACTCAACATTTGAACATACACTCTTAGTAACTCAAATTTCTAAAGCTGAAAACTTGAGCAGTAATACAATCTATGCAACTAGAGGAAACTGTTGGTTTATTTTGGAAATATAAATTAATATACTATTACTCTGTGTGTGTAAAACTGTGTCTACAATATAAACCATGATTTGGGAAAGTAATATGCACATAAGTGCATTGCATTTAGGCATAAGTATCTGCTTCTTTGATTTCAAAACATTTCAACTTATATCCTTATTTTTATTAGGCTGGAAAAACTTCACTTAAATCGATATGAAATTACCATTAAAGGTTATATAGAGGATATATAAGATGCAGGTTCTGACTCCAGATAAGCTTAGCAGCTAAAGAGATCCTAACTTGCAAAATAAGATAATTAGAGCAACAATATTAGAGACGGTAAGTGTAACTAAGCAATTATTATGGAAGGTGAAAAGTGGACACATATTGTGTATTACCTCATTTGCCTGACTTTATATAATCTGATTAAAATGTTTCAGAAAAATACAGGGAAAATTACTTTTAATAGCACCTGAATATTTGATTCTTAGTTCAAAGCCATTTGGTTTGTAATAATAATTATACAGTACCAAAAGTAATATTGAATGTGAAAAAACAATCTCTTAACTTCAAAGCAAATAATTTAATTTGTTATTCACTTCTTTTTGTAACAAAAGCACATCTGAATTTAAAGTACTATTTTCAGTGTAATGGAAGTTTAAATTCCTGTTATAAAGCATGAAGAGCTTATTTCGATTTCTAGCAATTGAACTTATGCTTCAAAAGGCTTAATATTTTACTTCATCCAAAAGTGTGTATCTTAGAGGGAAAAGTGCTCTAAAAAGTAATAATGAATCAAAGTAATTGCTCACTACGAGATATTGCTCTGCAGGATAGGAAGGTCAGACCAAAACAACACCAAATCTTTAGTAAAACTATTCACTTTTTATAGCTCGAAGGCAGATGAAGGTTTTAAACACTTGAGCACTTGGAAACCGAGAACTGAACATGAAACACTCCATTGCACAAGGTACGTAACTCTCTGACTGCAGTGCAGTGTGTTAGCACCAGACAGTCCAGGAGGAATTTGCACTAGCAATTCTTACACAGCATCAGTCTGAACTTCAGCTCACAGCCAGGTCACTTTGGGTCATGATTGTCAATGTCCTTCGGTAGATTACCAGGTGTGGCACAAATTAGTGTATTCAGGATTGGGCACAATTTTCCATTTCTAGCAAGAGATGTTTAGCTAGCACATCAGTAGTGCTCTTCTGTCAGCGAGACCCAGGAATATGCTTCCTTGGCCAATGCTGCATCCAACACCCCAACTGCCTTTAAAGTGGAGGATGCCAAATTATTTGGGATTGTTTCTAGCAGCTTCCTCAGTATCCCTAGCTTACACCATCATTCATAGCCATCAGGAACATATTCATTAAAAATTCCAGGGTACTTCCAGGTTACGTCTGGCCACCACATATAGGAGGACTTTGGAGGCAGAAAACATGACCTTTCTGTAGGTCCATAACAAACACAGTCCTCACTTGTTGCAGATGATGCTCAATACTGGAATACCAGTGGGATTTGTTGTGGTTATTGAGAGCATAGTAATCACATCTGTATTTACCATCAGTTCCTCTGACAAGTTTATGATCACCATATCACATCATGGATGATAGCAGGCTTTGTGATGGCACGCTCCCTGGCTGTGACAGTATCACTGTTGAGACCACTAAAGACCTTCTTGAAGCAAAGGAAATCTTCATCTAGCTGAATGCTGGTGGTTATACTTGAAGGGCAATTTTTTTAAGACACAAAGATCACATCACCTTACACTCACTCCTGCCTACCTCTTCAGCCCAGTTTGAATTGCAATGCAGTCATGAGTTCAAAGGAAGTTGGTAGTTCTACCTGGCTCTATCACTGCCTTTCCTTTTCCTTTTCCTTTCTGTCCCCCAGGGTGCTGATCTCCACCTAAATGTCAAAGCCCCATTTACCTGGCTCTGCTTTCTGCCCCTCTGTGCTTTGCTACATAAAAATCTGCTAAAATAAAAATAGTCACTCCTACTTCTGCACTTCTTATGGCAGGAAGATAGAGCAGGAACTTTCAAGCTGGAAAGTAGAAGAGAGGAAGAGTAACATGGGCCAAGAGCTGAAGCACAGAAAAATGTGGAGGCAAAGTTCTCCAATGCTGTATTAGTGGCTACATTTCCAGTGCCTGGTAACATGCCTAGAAGAGAACAAAAGCCCCAGTGGAAAAAACAAAACCCATAAATATCCCCATAACAAAACAAAACAAACAAAAAAAAGAGTATGCAAAATGAGTTTTCTTCCCCCTCATTAATGCAAAATCCTCTTCTGATCAGTGCAATGCAGTTACCTGAGATAGAGGCTGAAGATTTTACAGATCTCAACTAATCTGGGAACTATGGGCATTTTCTGAATTAATTTCTGAACAGCTGAAATTAACTCTATCCAGCATTCAGAACTACACCCCCACCCCTCCAAAAAAAAAAAAAAAAAAAGATCCCCGCTCATGCCCCAGATAAAAATCCTNAAGATTCCCAGTCATGCTCCAGATGAAAATGCTCTCAGAGGAAATATTTTTTGGCAGCCTGTCATTCCTTGGACACCCCTTTACAGACCCCACACCTTCCTACATTTGACCTCTCTTCTTGATCTCTCCTAAATCCCTAACATGCTAAATCCTGACTCTAACATAAGGTCTGTGCTGACCCTTATCCAAGGCACCCCGGTCATGGGCCAGAAGAAATACTTCTTTGAACATGTCAGTCCTTGGGCTGCTCCTTTGCAATTGTATTCCAACAGAAACTCTAAATTTATGATTAAGGACCCTGTGAGCATCTCCCTTTGGGATGTGGGTAAGATGCTCATGACCAAGCTAAACACCAACTCTGAAATAACAGCTGCAATCTTTAACTTTCTTGGAAATCTCAGCAGATCCCTCACTACTCTTTTCTTATCCCCACTGAAAACCAGCAGAGAAAATGATGTGGAAATTTGTCACCCATTTACTTTAAGGCTCACCAGAGAACAGTTTCCCACTTTTATCCTCTACCATTACTTAGATTTAATAGGAGCAAAGTCAGAATGAACTCCACAATGTCATACCTGAAGTCACTGAATTTGCTTTAATAACTAGCTGTAGCTGGGATATGGGGGGATTATTTCAGTGTTTCATTGAAGTTGCAGGACACCGGATGTAGGATAAAGCTAAAAGCAGAAGTCTGTGACATACTCTTAATTTTGTTAATGTTCAATTAAAAGCAAAAATCCTGAGGGCTGAGTCAGCAGCAAGGTACAACCAGATATAGAAGCTGTGATCATTACAATAGGAATGAAGAGGGAGGAAAGGGGACAAAAAATGCTGAGAAACAGCATGGAGAAATAGCAGAATGAATAACAGCAAGGCAGTCATATAACATTTATTTTCAACAATTACTGAAGATGTTCAAATGGACTGCATAATCCTACCCTGGATCAGCACTTTGTGGCGTAAGGGCATCTTGCTTCTCACTTTTCAGAAGTGCTTATCACTGAGATTTACTTTCTCATGTTGGGGTAAATCTCATGAGCCTGCTAAATGTCAACAGCTGAGAGGGTTTGTTGATACTGCTGTGCTTCTCAACCAGAAGTCTCCATTAGGGAGCAAATGGTGATGACAAAAAGGTTAGCTGGCCCTCTAGAAGATTAACTCAAGTGTGTTAACTGTGTCTGTAGCACTAGGCTGAGGAGAACAGTTTTCTTTAACCAAGAAAAGCAAAGAATAATTGCAATTAGAGCAAAATTCTTGGGTGAGGACAAAAAACCCCAGTTACTACCTGTACCACATGTATCCCAGTTTCTTTTGGAATGCAGAAAGATTATGTAAGAAATAAAACAAATAAAGAAAAGCTCCAACAGCATATGAAGTTTACATTTTAAATGCCTTGAAATCTAGAAATCTACTGTCATAGAAAGCTGTAACTGCACACTCAAGTACTTTGAATTTAGGAGATGACAATATTAATATTGCTCTCATGGCATCCACTCAGCCATTTTCAGAAGATGCAGTGTGATACCATCTTTAATTACGTGGCCATATACAGCGCTCCCTGCAGCGTTAATACGAATGCTGCTCACTGAATAGTTACACCCTATTTGGTTTTGTCATTGCATAGATAGAGTTCATTTAGTGTTGTAAACAGTTTACATTGTTTAGCCTCTGCTCTCAGTGCCAGTTATAAAATTACATGAATGGGTTCTTTCCTAGCAGCCTCCACTACGGTGTTCATGACTGTAATATCCAGACACCTTACAAATATTCATTAAATTCTTTTTATGGCACATTTCCTTCTAATATACTTTCTGTGGTGGAGAAACAGCCCAGAAAGAGACTAAGGCAATAAGAAAATATTGTAAGTATTTTCTACTAATTTTGGATGTCCAGCTTGAAAAGGCCAGGGCCTGTCTTTGAGGGAATTTAATGTTCTGCAGTATGTAGTAGTTAATTTGGACTGCAATGGGTGCTAACTTCTGTGCCACAGAAGACAGGGATAGATGCATGGAAAGCTAAAGAGACAGAGAGATCCTCCAGGCCCTTATTCAAATACTTTCATCACATGACCATCCTGTGACCACTTCCCTTACTCAGCACATGAAACCTGAACAGGCTTGTGTGCACCACTCTTCACTGCTGTCATCCACGCAGGACAAAGAGGGCTGCTGAACCAGCTTTAACCCACGCCAGGTTTGCAGTCTGCTGTAGGTGAAGAGTAGTGCAGAAGCAGGGGCAGAATCTTACCAAGGGAGCCACCACCAAGTCCTCTCTATGCTGACAGGAAGGCTCCAAGCACTTTTGGGTTTTCCCAAAATACCAAAAACAGAGAATGCAACTGTCACATATTAATGAATATGTTCAGTTATTACATATAAAGTCTAATTGTATTTTCAAAGCCTTGGTTATTTTGAGGCAAAGTTTCCCTAGATAGCAAAAAAGCACACACTTTTAGTGCTGCAATCTTCCCTACTAAGTATCAGGCCATTTCTCCAATGCACATGAGTATTGTTCTGAGCCACATTTTTTGCTTTCAGGCAGAGAAAGAGGCAGCCCGTGCCTGGTTTAAACCCCGGAAAATTCACACCCAGGTAAGGACTGGAAAAGTTGAAAGCAACTAAACATGCCATTCTGGTAGAAAATATTAGGTTGGTTTAATTATAAGACTAATGAGTTAATAGCATTTCTTCAAAAGCTGATTTTTAAAAAAATTAGGAAATACCACTGCAGAGATGAAAGCCTTCCAGATATTACATAGTTAAGAAACAGATGATGAGCTGTGTGCATGAAGGACAGAGTAGGAGCTGAATACTGGCTGCTTCAGTTTTTCCCTATATAGTCTACAGTGAAACTGATGAGAGTTTTCAGGGGAAAAAAATAAAAAAAAAAAGCCCAGGAAAATCACAAAACAAAACAAAACCACAAAACAAAACAAAACAAAAAACCCACATGAGGTAAAACCAACCAAAACCAGAAAAACCTTTAGTCTGGATAAACCATGAACACTTGCAAGCAAGATTCCTTTCAAGAGCATTTTCAAAAACACAAACCTTCCCAGATTCGGCATAAGAATCTACACAGTGAAAAGGCAGGGATTTCTCTAGGGCTTGCAGACTTCAGTTGGGCAGAATCTAGAAGACCTAAGATTGGGTTTCAGGCAGAGCCCTTCCTCCTTACCTCTTTCTACAGGATTTTGCCTAGGATCATTTTTATTTCTGTCTCTCACTGTCATTTATTATCAGATACCAAAGGATACAAAAAAGGACAAAATTTAAGAGGAAGGAATTTAAAATTAATGATAAAGGAAATCACAGGACATTGCATGATGAAGGGAGAAAACAGGACAGCAAAAATTCAAAGCTGCAAGGACCATAGAGTATTAGCACGTGGATAAATTGAGAAAAGAAAGTCAGAGTTAGTAGGCAATGATGTGTAAAGAAAGACAAAGCTGAGGACTGCATTCAGTGCCCAAGGGCTATAGCCTGCTGCTGAGCTGCTGCACTGCTCAGCAAATGCTGGTTTTCATCTTACCCTGCTCCCACAGGGAGTCTGGCCTTTGGCAGCCATTTCAGTCCTACTTGGGAAAACAATTTTACAGAACATCTCTTGAAACAATTTCACAGGCTAACTCTCACTGTGAGGATTGCTCTATACAGATCTTTTCTCTTTCTTAGTTCATCACACCACTCATTTTTGTACTTGCCAAAAGAATATTTTAACATTAGTTTTTATCACATATATTTATTGTCTAGAGGTCATTGCTTTAAACCTCATTCACCAAAGTACCATCAGCAAAAAGTGACTCAGGGGCGGTCGTTAAAAAACATTTATCTAACAACACCCTTCTCTATCTTATTACATTTTTACATAAGTAAATTATCTGAGATCTTAACACACTGCACAGAGTACCTGACTTGGACTTTAAATTTAAAAAAAAAATTAATTATTTATGTATAGTGACTCAGCACAGTTCTGATTACTTATTTACCTCAATTGGAATCTAGTTCCCTCCAAGTGAAACCAGAAATTCAAGTTTTTGGGAATGTTTATGTCAGGGCATCACCCTTAACCTTTGGCAACTACAATGAATTTTCTTCATACAGAGAGAACTGAGTCATGTATATTGCTCAGAACCCTGTTGAATAACTTATCACAAACTAAAAGGAAGGCTATCTTGTGTGCATTGTGTGTGGGACTTGGAGCTTCTGAGTCTTGTCACAGTGGATGGAATAAGTTTGTTTTTCATTTTCAAAGAGAAAAACATAGAATATGTGAATAGTTGTGTGTAAAATGGGTATATAAGAAAGAGGCTCACTTCTACACTATGTAAGCAGCAGAGATCTATCAAAGCAACAGAACAGCACAAGTTTATGTTTTTAAAAGTCTGTATGTTTGAAAGTGACTGTCTGTAGCAATATGCTCTAAGTTTCACTGTATTTTCCATACTTTGAGATCAACACTGTGATTTTTCTTTGAATAACCATTACAGTGTGAAATACAGTTTTGGAAAATAACAGATCCCATTTTGTTCTTGGCTTTTGGATAATGCTATTCTAGTGTTCTTGTTAGCAGATATAGCTGACTAGTTAGTGTTTTTCCAGAAACACTAAATTTATATTAGACTTGAGAGAGTTTTATTGGTGAGATGGCAGAATATAAGAGGAGATATGAAAAGAAGCATAGAAGCAAAAAGGGGAAGAGAATTAAATTATACTTCCACCTCTATTTTCTAAATAAACTATTACCATTTAATTTGGGAAAGTACTCAATTTGAATAATTTTAAAATTTAAAGGGTTTTTTATTTCTATTTTCAAAGGGAGGTTCAAAAAAAATTACCTTTTTTTCTTTTAATTTTGTTCAGCAGTGATTACATTATCTGAACACAAGATAAAACCAAGCAATACCCTTCACTTTATTTCAGGGCATATTTTGATTTAATACAAAGCTAAAATGAAAGACTCTTGAGGAACCTCTCTGCTTCTTTCTTCCAGGAGAAAGAAAATATTTTTCCTTTCTCTCGTCCCATATTTATTTGATAATGAATGTGTGCGCTAGAACACAAGTGATAGGTTCATCCACATGAAAGGGGTCTTTTAGCTAAAACGAAGCAATTTAAACCTATGTTTCTTATATATTATAGTCACTATCTTGCTTGAATTTACCATGCTGCTTAAATACAGTAATATGGAAAACATAGAACTTTAATAAACAGAGGTAATATTTTGGGGACTAAATGTCTATGAGCTTACCACCAAAATTAGGCAGAACTTTTGCTACCATTACTTTGTAGCAAGATGAGAAATTTCAGGTTATTGCCAGAAGAAAGGCTTTATACTTCTAGACTGAAGGAGTGAATTCACCACACTTTCATTGTGTAGTACCTTTAAAAACAGATGGTTCCTATTTTACTAATCACTGACAGCTCGACTTGTAAAACTGAACAGTAGCTTACTCCACACAATCCCAGTGGCTGCAGGTAACTGTAGCAAATGTAAAACTCCCACCTACCCTGGCAGATTGACCTTGTGTGTATCTGAGACCTAAAAGGAGCCCCAGCTTCCACTAATAAATCACTGGGGCAGAAATGAAGAAACTGCAGGAAACTTCTCATGTAAAGGGGGTAATGGATGTGTCAAAATGGATTCTGAGCCCCTAAAGCCTGTTTTGGTCCAAGAAATATCTTTGGTTTGTATTACACCATTGGTTTTGTAAGAAATAACAAGCTGTGCCCTAAATAAAGGGCCTGTCATGGCTTCACAGGCTTTTACAATAAAGTAACTGTGTGGGATTGTTTATATAAGGGAAAATTCAACAGTGAGTAAGTTGGTTTAAACCCACCGTAACGGCAGGCATTTCCTCTTTCAGTCTAAAACAAATTCACTGTCTTGTAAACGTAAATGCCAAGATTACTTGTGCATTAGTCTTAAACTCTGTGACACACTTTGTGCAAGCCTTTCCCAGGAGGACTTTGGTGGGCCATGACCATACTGTCACCTGATTGTGTTGTAAGGGATTACACACAATACTACATTCATTTTTCAGTATTTGATAATGGCAGCTGACCGTGCTGCAAACACGGAAATTGATTCGCTCTGAGTCTGCTGCAGGATGACAAACCATTGCACCTTTGGCTACTCTTGCACTCAGTAATGGCTGGAAGTGACTGTGTCTCCCTGTAGGAATAGTATTACAAGGCCAAGTGCACAAGCTGTGTAGTTTAGCATAGCTCTCCCAATACTGGGTTCGCTGCACAGCAGGAACAAAAGATAATAAACCAGTAACCAAATCATAATCTGATAGGGTAATTTGCAGAACTATCCATAAATTAATCTCATTTTGTTGGTGCCTTCTTCACTGTTGTGTAATTCATTTTAACATTTTTGTTCATTCTCCACAATATTAGTCATGTGCATGCTGTACTATTAAATCTGCTCTGAAGTTCTTCTATGTGGAAAAACAAACAGTAGGTGAAAGTGATATCATATTACTCTTTGTGATGTTTCAGTTACACAAGTCCAATTAAGAGACTAAAGTCAATCATCAGCTTTTGTTCTCTGTTGTAGTTTTGCACCTGGATAAGGGTTCCATTGCATTTAAAGCTTGTTCAGATACAAAGACTTGCATTTGGAGTCAGTGAAAGGCTACCACTGTTTTTAACACCCATTGTTTTGGGATTTCAGGTGTGAAATACAGCCGTATAATCATCTCTCTAAAAAAAACCCCCAAACTTTAAAAGATGTGTTCTTGAGACTCTATTTCTGCTGCATAGAGTCTTTCAAATAACATTGTAAAATCTTGTATCAATGTTAGTAGTACCTGTATATATTTGTACTTCTATACTGACATAATATTCTGTAAAAGTAGCAATAACTGTGCTGTTCATAACTGAGAAACAAAGTGGAAATCTTGAGGTAGCCCTAATGTTAGCACAGTACAGAGAACACAAATAACATGAATTAACACTATGGGAAACTCAAATAGACAAGAAATGTTCAACATTCACTTAAACCATTACAGCTTTCAGAAGCACTCAATTGATTTTCTTGAGAAAATCATTCCAAAGAAATTATTTTCTTTTCTCACAGAGAAAAGTACAGAAGTAATAGAGAAACCCTGGGAAGCAAAAAGCCCCCCCATGCCTGCCCAAGACACTGGTGGCAGAGCAGATATCTCCATCCATTTTGTGCAGAGCTCTCTCTTGGACACTCACTTGGGTTCACACTTCCTCAGACTATTGCCAGCAGTCTGATGGACTTGTGTCCCCTGTCCGGTCGACTTTCAGTGGAGGACAACCAGGACACTCTGTCCCCAGAGGGACCCAGAAAGGAGCTGTGCAGTCTGGCATCCTCAGGTGACTCTAAGCCAAAGGACAGAATGGTTTTCTGTGGGGGGACAAATTTCTTAAATAAAGGGTCTCCCAGCTTTCAGACTAACCTTATCAGGGTGACGGATGGGAAGGGCAACATACTAAAGATACCTCTGACTTCCAGAGGTAAAGCTGGAGCACATCAAACTCCATACCAGTGTGTGTATTTTCAGCCCAGGACCCTCACACAGGATTTCTTTTGCAAGAGATCACACCACCATGTCAGAAATGTGTGTCAGCATCACAGGAGGTTTCTGGGTGATTTTTCAAGCATTTTAGCTCTCTAATAAGAACAAGATTTCACTTTTTCTTTCCTTGATCATATTCAGAAAACTAATAATTATCTTACTTTTTCATGATCAATATTTTCTTTGACCTTCTGAAAAGCTATTTCCAGATGATTTCTAGGCCTGTTTGGTGAACTGAAAACTGCTAAGATGTAAATTTCCATTCTAATTTCTTATGACATTCATGGTTTTCTTTACAAAGATATGAGTTGAAAACCTGAATGTCAACATTTAAGAAAATTCTGATGAAAGATAAACTTATGTAAAGAAGTTTCATTTTAAAGGTTTAACACAAGAAGGGCCTTCAAAAACATCCTGTATAGTATTGTTTAAATATAACTGAAAATTGACTTTTCCTCTTACTCAGAGTAGTAAATATGTAATAATATTTTGTCCTTAAAAAAAAAAATCACCTAATAAATTATATTTTTCTCTGCTATGCATACCTTGCTTACATAGCTTGAAAAAGAACAAAACATTTTACTACAGAAAAGCACCTGAGTCTGATGAATCATATTTTCCCTACTAGCTTCTTTGAAAATTAAAGTGCAGGTAAATTTTGTGTCATCTAAACTACATTGCTGGAAGGCTGCTCAGCATCATAACATTTGCAATGTCTGCTGTAGCCTCATGTTAGGACACAATGACTGCAGGATAATAACAGGACATATCCTGGGTTTAGCACTGCAACTTTGGTAGGGAGCAAAATTAATGGATGGGTAAATCTGTGAGGGTAAAGTCGTGATGCTTGCAGCCTGGGTTGACTTAGAGGCATTAGTGTAGATGGAGCAGATAGGTGTGATGTGTAAAGGACCAGTTCCTGAATGGCACAGGGATCTGTGCAGTGCTACCATTTCCTTTTGTGCTTATTCATTTTCAGCGTGTCTTTTTCTTGTGTCACTCATGACTAAGCAGTCAGCAATCTAGAAGAAAAAAAGCCAAACACTTGTTTAGAAATATAAAACTTTTTGAAGAGGTGAGAGGGTTTTTTATGTGGGGTTGTTTTTCATGCCAGTAGCTTGGTCTTTGCCCACTGACAGAAATAAAGAATTTTGCAGTGTCAACACCTATGGTTTTGCTAAACAAACTTGACAATAGGTCTGTAATTAGACATAGCAGTGATGTACACTTGACATTGCTTATACAACAGTTCCAGCCTTTGGCAAAGTACAAAAGTAAGAGACCAAAGAAAGGAGATGGGCTTGTGCAGTTTTCACAAAATTCTTTCTGGAAGTAATGGGGGTAGAGGGAGCCATTGGTTTGACCTTGTAGTGTGTCTCTCATGTTTTTATGTCTAAATCTCTTCAGTACGGATAGAATCTTACACAAAGAAAGTCTTCTATAACCAACAGTGCTTTTCACATGTGACAAAATAATTCTTCACAGAGATACCTGACCCAGTTTGTTTAAAATGAGCCCAGCTTTAGGATTTCTTAGCTTAGCTGAACTGCTGGTTACTATTTCTCAGTTCTAAACCTGCTCAGAGATCACTCAGCTCTGAATGGCTCTGTATTGTCCTGGGCGGAGAGCCATCAAAGACAACTATTGAGGAAATATTGTACAATGCCTGGAGAATGTTTTTGCCAACAACAATACTCAAACACAACTAATCTATGCTACCATGCAGAATGTTTATTCCTACTGAGTCTGAACAAAACTCACCAAACAGGACTACTGAGTTGTTACAACCAGTATGTGACCTTTTTTTTTCTCTAAGAGGCACTGTAAAGGCCACCTTGGTTTCACCAAGTCTTAGGGAAATCTAACTGGCTGTGTTTGCAAGATGTGTTTAAGAATGTTGGTTTTGGTGTTCACATTATTCGTTGCCAGAGTTTTCATAATAAGGTAATGAAAACTAGTATATAATGATTAGAATATATAATGTTCACACTAATGCCAAACAAATACAAGGTAGGATAAAAACTCTTAATTTCTCAGAATTTGAATAGATGAAGTCGTATAAATTTAGAAAACCACATTGCCAGAAAATAGGTAACCTTAATTAGACAAGTGTTCGTGAACTGCTCATCTACAATTCCATTATTCCTTCCACTCTTCAGAGCAGAGACATGATTTCTGGGCATTGATATGCACATGGATGTATAAATAGTACTGGCACTTGAAAAAATTTGACTCTTCACAGTCCGGTAAACAATTTCCTTTTGTGTTCAGTATAGTCTAAAAATTTAAGAAATGAACAGAAATTAAGTCAAAGTTTGATATGTGCTTGAAGACAGCACTGGAATGCTCAACCTTAATTAAAGGATTAAGTTAAAAAATTAATGGTCTTTTTGCAGTATTCCATTGTTTAAATTCAAGAGAGGCACTTGCAAGTCAGAAAAAATCAAAAGCATAATCTAGCTTTGCCATACACACCTCATCTCACAGGGACAATTGCATGATCTCAAAAATATCAGTCTAAAAAACTTTATGTTCTGTGTGTACACATGTAAGCACACACAGAAAAAACCCATATATAAAGTATATCAATTGAAAGAAAAGATGGAATTTCACATGCAGCCTTTTCAATGTTTCAGAGTAAATACATATTTTGGTGATAAAGACCTTTCTACCAAAAAAAAAAAACAAACCCACAAGACTTTTGTATTTAACAGGTTCCAAGAACATGCAAACAACCTACCAGTACTATGTGTAGTCATGTTAACAGTGAACAATTTACAAGTTTATATCAGTACAAGGATTGGTGGTGATTCTGGTGGTGTCCTCAGAAGTTTGTACTGTGACAGAAAGAAGAACTATGAGAGCAAGAGAGAGGGCACACACAAAAACCACAGGGGATTACATTCAGTTTTCTGAGGTATTCAGTAGAATCTAAGGTTTCAATTTTAAAAAAGCCTCTAGATGTTTTGACTGTCAACTCCACTTTGAAAAATGACCCACATGACCAAATGAACCCCAAAAGCCTCACTTTGCAGGAAGTCTAAAACAAGTCAGCCCAGTGAAAGCTTTATTGTTCATACATAGTAACTGAAATTCAGTCAATGTATGAAATAGTTAAAGCTGAGTCAGGCAACAGAAGGTGAAGGAATTATGGAGATTGACAAAAAATAACCTACAAGACACTTCTGCTTTCAAAAGTTTGTTTAAAAAGCTCACTGTGGAATTGACTGGTGAAGTTTCATTGATTAGGTCTGGGGCTCAGTTTCGACCAGCTGGGAAATACCTACATAAGATATAAGAAATGTTTTTGAAACTGACAAAAGTTAAAAGTAAATGCTATGATCTTCTTTGACCAAATCTACTAAGAATTTGTATGAATTTGTTTCCCTCAGCACAGCAGTCTTGAGTCAATAGCGCTGGCATGAACACATGGAATGAATGATGGCCAAAGGCACCCTGGCCTGTATCACAATAGTGTGGCCAGCAGTGTATCCCCTTGTACTTGGCACTGGGGAGTCCTGTGTTCAGTTTTGGGCTCCCTCACTACAAGAAAGGCATCGAATTGCTGAAGCATGTCCAGGGAAGGACAGTGGAGCTGGGGAAGGGTCTGGAGCACAAGGAGGAGCAGCTGAATGAGCTGGGGTTGTTTAGTGAAGAGGAGAAAGGGCTCAGAGGGGATCTCACTGCTCTCTACAGCTACCTGGAAGGAGATTGCAGTGAGGTGGGGGTCGGTCTCTTCCAAATAACAAATGACAGGAAGAAAGGAAATGTTGCGCTACGGAAGACGATTGATTATTAAAAAAAATTTCTTCATTAAAAGGGGTTGTCAAACATTGGAACAAGCTTCCTGGGGAACTGGTGGAATCACCATGCCTGGAGGTGTTCAAAAGACATGTGGATGTGGCACCTGGGGACATGGTTTAGTGGGAAACACAGGGGTGCTGGGTTAACAATTGGATTTGATTATCTTAGATGTATTTTTCAACCTCAGTGATTCTGTGATTTTATGGTTGTAAGTTGACTTTCAGTAAAGAGCCAACAGGTCCATCAGGATGGCAGGCAAGAGCCCCCTCTACACTCTATCTTTCCATTAACAAAAAAAAAAAAAAAAAACAACAAAAATTCATGTCACTTCAGCAGTGAGGTGTTTTCTTTTATTATTCCTTCATTAAAATTAACTGTACAGCTGGGCTATATTTCTCATCCAGAACAATTTGCACTATGTCATTTTCTTGTTTAGTTTAAACAACTGTCAGTAATAAAACAAGAGCAGGTGAATGTGTTACTATGGTTCCTGTTTGTAGTGCAGAATAACAGACACAGAAAAAGAGCAGAGAGACAGGAAGGTCACACACTTTGCCAAGAGTATCTTTTAATTCTGATTTTGTTATTTGTCTAGTTATTATCTCTGATCACCTTTTGTTGGATGTGCAAATTAAATTATGTGATTTTATCTCCAGTAGCGTTTTTTGTTTGTCTTTTTCTAAGTGTTACATGTCTAAACACAGAAAGAAGAGCATTCCAAACTCATTGGATGCAGCAGGTACAATCTCATTCAAACTTCCTTAGAAATGAAAAATCTGTCTGGCTCATGGTTTTGACTTCTACCTGTGATGCAGAGAAAAGAAAAGCACCAAGTGCTCTTACAGTTGCTAATTTATCATTAGCATAGTTTGTGTCTGCTTTTGGTCAGGTATTATTTAAAATAATATTCTCATGGTACCAGATTTATTTCCTTATGAAGAAAAAGTTCACTATGTGACTATGGTTTTCCAGATAAGCACTTCCAGTCTCCAACTGCCTTGTCCCACCTACCCCAGGCAGGGCCAGAAGAACACACCTGGCTTCAGAGACACTACACACAATTCCTTCACAATCTCTCCTCCTGACAGGATGTTTTTGGTATAAGAAGTAGTGTGGGTGCCAGAAGAGCTCAGCAATGAGAAGATGCTTTACTGGTTAATATAAAAATGAAGGGTCTTGTTTCTTCAGTCTGTCCAAAACAGACTTCATAGTAGCAGGTGTGCACCTTTTGGATGTATTTCATCTTGTGCAGCACATGTTTGGACTGAAATGCTGCAGCAGACAGAACCTAAGCCATGGATTTACCTTTTTTTTCTTCTATTCACACAGATTGTTACTAATTTCATCCAAGTCATCCACCTAGGAAAGTATTGCTCAAGCCAAAGGAAGGACTCAAAATGACCTTTATTTTAACAAGAAATTGTGCACAAATAAGAAGCATTTGACTTTTGACATAATTTAGTTCTATTATATAATATAAATATACTAACAAAATATAATGTAAAAAATTCTCCCTTCAAATTTAGCATACAACTTCTACCAATAACCTTTGCTCTGAGGACAGCAACATAGTAAATAAATCTTATTTTTTCTCAGTTCTGATAGCCAAGGATACATGAAAATGGCCTTTGTTATGAATAGAGTTTATTTTTTTGTTTTCCCCAGATGACATGTTGCAAATATTTTCTGCCCTTTCCCCCAGATATTGATCCACCTTATCAGCTCTACCTCAGTCATACCAGACAGTCAGAAACATCCAGGAAAAGAAATTGCTACCTAAAGAAGTTTCTCACTTACCTACTTGCTTTACTAAATTCTCTTTTTTACCATGGAAAACTGAAAAAAAAAAAAGCATGCATTTCTCCCTGATAAAAATTCACAGACACCTCGACAAGGAGACAAACTGGTCCACTGCAGCACTTGCTAAGAACAAGCAATGACCCAGCATTATTCTCTGCCAGAACTGATAACACAGATCCAGATGGACTATCTGATCTCTAACTGTCCCTATAATAAAGATCATGTCAATATATTGATAAAAGAGGGTCAGATGTATTTGCTTGTTAATAACTCTCAAAGGTCACAGGCAAAACTAAAATGATAAGCAAAAGAAATTTGACTACCCTGCAAGCAGCTTTCAAGCATCTATTGGCTAAACTTAAAGAGTGGCCCTGTCATCTCTCACTGTAGAACCGCTCATGTCCCTCTATTCCTTTGTTTCAGTGACTTCATGGAGTAGCCATGCATGCATATGAATGCATTTTTTAAAACAGTTCCTACACAAACATGCTGAAATCAGCTGCTGAAGAATGTGACCGGTTTGGTTTTCTTCCCAAGTTTCCTAAGAGTCACACCATGAATCAAGTCTGTTTTTCACAACAGAATATCTAGTGTTTCTTTGTCTAACAAGATGGAGATGTAATCCAGAAATAAAATTCCCGTTGTCTCTGCAGATATACAGAAGCTGGCTGGTGCTACAAAATGTGCATTCAATTACGTCAAAGACTGTTGATCAACTGTGCCTGGCAAATATCGAAAGCATAAAAAATGCACTGCAAATATATGGTAAATGTGCATTTTGGCAGGTGAACTCGAGATTGTAAGTCTTCCATTCTTTGTCAGTTCTATTCTGGGACCATAAAGGACTGCCATACTGCATGCAAGGATGCACTATAAACTTTGCCTATTTCCACAAATGGCTATATCATGGCCATGAAATATTGGCCAACACCAACGGGAATTAAAACCAAAATAGATGAAAGAAGATAAACTTAGGTTGGGGCAGAGAGTATGATTTAAGCTTTGAATTTTCATTAAAGAGACACTAAAACAACTTTTTTCCTGAATGCAATCCTTAGGGAAAACAAAGGGCAGTTCTTTAAAGCATCATTACTGTTGTTTTTACTGTTTCACTAGGATAACCAGAGGTGTGAACTACAGAGGATGGGTGAAAGGCAATTCTTGGAGGAGACTGTAGCAAGGGATCTTCTGATTTGATAAAAGGCAATAAAAATCCTATCTGTGAGGATGAACACCTCAACTGGAAATGCTCAACAAAGCAAAGAGGTCTAGCTTTATTTTGGCCGTGTTTGAGTTGGGATGGTTCTTCAAATGTCCTCTAGAGGTCCTTTCTAACATCAGTTAGTTTATAGTTGTATGTGCGTGGGCTGACAGCAGACAATCTTTTATATATATATATCTCACTAAAGCCAAGTGACTTAGAGAGAAATCTGAGAAAAGACAACATGCTTAGTCAGATTAGAGTTGCTGCGAAATTAAAAGACCATTTTGGAGAAATTACTTCATCTGAGAGCTGGAAAAACTCTTCATTTTTTCCTCTCCAGTGTTCTAACAATCTATAGAGAAAAGTGTTTTCTTGTAACTTAGTCTTTCCTATAAAGGGAGAAAGGTATATAAAAAAGTAAAAAAACAATAAAATTGATTCAGTAACAAGTAAAAAACCAGAGGTTATACAGCAATGTTCTTTGGCAAACTTAACTTTGTATCTGAAGCACAAGATATAGAAAGATAAGGACCTTAGGAGCCGAGACACTGTTGTATAACGGAGAAAAATTGCTTTCAAAGTATTAACAGCATGAAGAAATCTGATGACTTCTAATAAAACCAGCACTTGAAAGGGAGCAAAGGCCAAGCTGAGCAGAATTAGAGCCTACCACCATTTATCTAGTGATTCAGAAAATGCCTTCTCTGCAGATTAATTTCTCCAGCTGGAAGAATTTTTTTGAACATGACCATTGAAAATGTTGTCTGCCTGAATACAAAAATAGAAACAGCTGGTCAGACTCTGGAAATTAAGGTCTCCAGGTTAGAGATTAATCTTAAAGTTGCCCTGAAATGCCTCTAGCAGAAATCCTACAGCTGATAAAAGACTGGCATAATCATATCTGAGCCAATTTCCTAGCCCATGGCAGTACAGTGGGCAGATCAGGTCGGAGATGATGTTTCAGGTCCAAATGAGATTTAACTGAAAAGCTGCATCATCATGCCCCTAAAGCCATCATTAATTCTGAGACTAATAATGAATGTCACTTATGCTGTTTCTTTACATGGTGATAATTTTTGCCAAAACTTATCTCTGGAACTGCATTCAGACCTGTCTCAGCAAACACTGCCTGACTGCAACACTCAGAAGTAACTGTGCAGCCCAGGCAGATTCAGACCTCACTCATCATCACTCGGGAGCCAAGTAACTGATTCTGTGTGATTCCTGAACTATTTCAGAATATTTAATAAGATCTGGCATGCTTCCAAGGGGCAGAAGAACATGGGAGGATAATTAAACTCTGTGAAAGTTTAACAACTTTATTTGTACTCTGTTGCTATATCCACTTTTGCCCTTTGTAATACTTGCTCCAGTTAAGTTTGTCCTGAGAGTAGAGATTTGCCTCCAGAAAAGGTGCACATAGTCTAGAAGAAACTATGAGAAACTTATCTCTTAGAGACTCATCCATCATTTGGAAGAAGATGGAAAGGTGTGAAGGCAGCTTGCTTTAACTGATTAACTGGTAACTTTGCAGCTATTTAAGCAGAGCACTGTTCAGGGCAGGGGTCATATATTTTCACTCTCTGGGTAGCATCTGATACACACAGTTATACAAATAAAATAATGAACCCTCTCAGTAGTAACGAATTTGACCTTCCCAGATGATTTTTAAACTAGTTAGGGTATATCACAGAAGAAAAATATTTAAAACAAAAAAAACTCCTCCACACTCTTCCTTTGGAAATTTACTTTCCTGTGACCACAGTGTCTTTTTCCTTGCACATGACAGCTAGTGCTACAACCTCTAGGACCACCAGAGGTTGAGTGTGGCAGGGTACAACCCAGCAAGAGAAAAGGCTGTGACCTCCTGTCCCAAACCTATCTAACATAACAGAAAAGAGTCTCCTTTCCCCTTCTGTGGGGTACTCACGGCTCAGCTTCGATGCTCTGGTCAGCAGCTATGTAGTTGGCAGGGATGTAGCCCGTCAGCTTGCGGCCAGGACAGACTGACCCCTCTGGCAGGAGGAGCCTGGCGTACCACCATCCCTCATGGGATGCACTCAGCACTTCCAGCTTATCCCCAGCTCGGAAGCTCAAGTCCTCCTCAGTGCGAGCCTCATAGTCGAACAGTGCCACAAAGTTGCAAATGTTTGCTAGATCCTGGCCAGGCAGTGGAGGTAAAGGTTTCTCTTTTATCTTACTCTCTGGGTCCTTCTGTCCTGCTTGGAGGTCAGGTTTTACCACAGCAAGGTTGGCAAAGATTTGGCCTCCTTTGTCTTCCTGCTCACCGTTTCTCCCAAAGAATAAGCAGGGAAAGTAAGGCTCCAAACAGGGACAGTGCTTCTGGCAAAAGTTTCCCATCCTAGTTATTTGTTCCTTCCTATGCTTCTGCTTTTCTTTTGCTTTTTCTGGTTGGCAAGACCCTTAGACCAATTTTTGCACCATCCACATCTTAGCTTTTTGTAGACTTCTTCTCCCCCTTCTCCTTTGGCACAAAATGAAACAACTCTTGGCACAGCTGGAAGTCCTCTCTGGGTCCCACGGAGAGCTCATTACAGACGACTCCCAGTTAGGGAGTGAAACCTGAGCATTCAAGTGCCAGCACACGTGTGGAGGGAATTTCTCACTTCCTCTTCAGAACAGGAGAGCAACACAACAGCTGTTGCTGGGCTGAGCTCTGAGAACAACAGGAAAGTGTGGAGCCTCTTCTGATACAGCAAAACAGTAACGTCAGAACATGTAAATAAGGGAGGCTTTTCAATTCCTCCTGCTGGGGATGGGTGTTTTCATATCTCAGATGTGGTCTGGTCATAGGATCAGTGGTAATGTCTGTCTTGGCAATGATTAACCAAACTGACCTGCCTGCCTCCTCAGCAGCCTGACGTGGACAGCTTGAATGAATATTTCTTTTTGTTTCCTGGTTTGTACTGGTTTCGGTTTGCAGTGGGAAGCCTTTGCTCACCTGAGACTGGCAGACGCCCTCACCAGGAGTGCACCTGTGGCTCCTGCCCTCACTCACACCTGGGCACATTCCCTGCCAAATACCCTCCCCTCAAACCAACCCTCTGGCTTTTTTTATTCAGCTGGGATGGGCTCTTTTTATAAGGAAAACCAAATATATGTGGCTCACAGTAATAAAGCAGTATACTTTAATGCATTCCTTATTCTGCTTTTTAAGGAAACCAAGGCACTAGCAGAAAGCATTTCTCTAGGTGGCTGGCTAATTAGATAACCCTATATAAAAATAATGGCTGTTTTCCAGTCACCATGTAAACAATTACATTGTAGTGACCAGTATATTCCCATTCCTAAAGCATCCTAACCCACCATACAGACCAAGCATGGGTGTCTGGATACTGCCATGGCAAAACAGGCTGAAGAGTTGGCTGCCATATCTCAGTGGTGCAACCCAAGCTTTGTCACTCCTGTAAATCGCCACAGCCTCAGGGACATGCAGTTCTTGGAGCAGGAGCAGGAAGCTCAGGAGATACAGAGGTAGCCTGTGTGCACATCGTGGTGGCATTTCAGTAAGAGACAAACTCTTACAGATCAGAGTCTATTTATTGAGATCAATCAAAACTCACACATAGACCTATAACTCCCTGGTGATCAAAACACCTAAGTTCCTTTTTTTTTCTCTTCTTTTTTTTTTTTTCTTCTGTTTTACTTTACTAGAAAGAAAATAACTAAATAACAGAAACCAAAGTCACTTGTTTTCATCATGTCTCTCATTCATTTGAATGAGGAGACCAGTGGCAGAGGTAGAGGACTACTGATGAACTAGGGACTGTGGGATGACTAAAAGATATCTCTGCTGAAAGTGATAGTATTCATAGCAGGTGCATCTCCACTGAAGAGGAATGGGGAACTGTTTATACACACTTCTGCAATGCTGAAAAAGAAATTAAATAAAGGAGGAAGTACCACACCCATTAGGTCACCACTAAACCTCATCATCTTTTGGGCCTGAAAAAAAAAAAGGTATGCTAATTTTGCAGGTTATGATAATTGTATTTAGTTTCTGAAGCACCACTGGAGATGATATTTTGCCAGCAGTTATTAATCACATAATAGTAAGAACACAAATATCCAAGAGATATTTACTTTTCCTAGGCATGAAAAACAATATCCAAAGGAAGGAAAAGCCTATATTGATAAAGAAACTATCTTCATTAGTCTTGCTGAAGTATTGTCTACATTTACTGAAAGCAGAAAATATTAGAAACTACTACTAAGTAATCTGGTAGTTTGCAGTTTGCATATTTGATTGACTTTTCCTGTAATATTATATGGTTTTGGCAACTTGGGCATTGATTTGGCAAAGATTTGCAAACACATTTACTGCCCAGAATAGTTTCATCATGACAACAAAACCACTTGCATCATACAGAATCAATCTGTACAATGCACAGCTTTTTTCAGTATCAAGTCCCACCTTTACACTCAGGAACCAGTACACAAACACATTGGAAATGACACTGCATTCACTGAGACCACTCAGATAAGTATTTATAACTGTAGCTACAACAGGGATTAAGCCTACAAATATTTGTGTATATGACTACCTTATCTCAAATAGCACCAGGCATTAAATTCATCTTCTCTCTTAATTTTGCCCCTTGGCTTTACAAGAACAGAAAGACTTTTGCTTGAAGTGATTAAAAACTATAAATCAGATTATTCTCATCCTGACCTTCAAGGCCAGTTCTATGTATCAAACAAGTAGACTTTAACAAGTAGCCATTAAATTAACAATTCAGATTTAAAAGTCTTCTCAAAAAGAGAGAAAATTGGAGTTGCTGAGAACCACTGAGCAGATTTCCTATCCCATGTGGGACAGGACAGTAAGTGAGCTGTGGTGGACACACTGCAGCAGCTTCTGCAAGGGTCTTTGCTCCCATCCTGGTGACTTAATTGAGGATTCACTGCATTTCTGAAAATAAAGAAGTACCCTTAATGGTTTAGAGACTATATAATTTTAACATAGGTAAAAAAAGAAAATTAGCATGTAATAAAATGTTCTTGCTGGTTTTACTGAAAAAAAATATATAATCTGATAAATCCCATAATCCTGATTTTCATATTCACAGTTTGGAACAAATGAGGATAATCATGTATACTTAGCGGTTTTCAATATAAACTGTTGTCCAAGTCCTCTGTATTTGTATTACATGTAATTTATTAGAATAATCTTTGCATTACCTATTCCTTGGCTTAACTTATTTGTTTTGTCTTGCATCCCACTATATTTTCTTTATTTTTGCAAAAGAAGGCCAAACAGTTCTGCATTGCTTATTGGCCTTCTGTATCTTTATATAATTTGTTTTGGGGTCTGACTATCAGAGCAGAAATTGTTCAGAAAAATAAGCTACTGGATGTAAAGTGACTGTAAAAAACTTAATCAGAGATATTGATGAATTTTATTAGCAAAAGTGCTTTAAGAAGGATACAAGGGTCTCACCTCGTTCTTACAGCCAGCACAAGCTAGTGAGAAAGATGAATTTATTATAACCAGAATGGCACATTTACAGTATGAATACTGAAATTTAGTATTCTGGTCCCTATATTATAAAAAAACACCAAACACTAATATTGCAAGTAATTTCTTAAAATATGCAACACCTTGAAACAAAGATTGATCATTTAAAAGCTAGGTCTGACAGGATTATATAAACTTAGATTTTAGGAAAGAGAGCAATTCTATTCAGTCAAGCAATACTTTCCCCCTTCAAACTAGGCAATTGCCCATTGCTTTTAATGTATACTTCCTTGTTCCATAAAGAAAAGAGTGCATGCTGATGCTATAGGTTTGAGGATGACAGATATCTGAAGTTACTTTTTACATTCCTTTAAAGTCCAGTATAAGTAAGACTCTTGGAAGGAGCCTTAGACATGCTTAAAGGATTAATCTGAAGTCCTCTAAATCCATTAAATCAAATTCTAATTAACTTAGAGTCAATATCCCTTAGGCCTTGTTTATTCTACAAAACAATCATGTTTAAACATGGTGGTGAAACATACTTCTCTTAGCTGACTGAACGGACAGAAAAATAATGTGTTAGCACACCATCCTTTAGTAAACTTAGTACAAAACTAATCTGCAACTCTGACATTAATTGAAGTGATCTTGGAATCAGGTCCTGCTCAGCATGAATTAAGGTATCAGACTGCGTTGTATTAAATAAGTACAGAAGATTTGAATCCATAATATTTCAAAAGTCTTAAGTTCTATTTGTGTTCCATGCTTTCATAAATTACTTTGTATGAGTTTGCATTACAGGTATTACCTACGATTATTGGTTTGTATGTGCTCTGTGCAGAACTATTGGCATAAATACATAAAAACTTGGAGTTTCAGGAAAAAATGAACCCTCCTTCAACACATAAATATGCTGGTACATATTTCAGAGACAAGAAGTGAACATCACTGAGACTCAGTCTTCAGTACTGATGATACATGGTGTTTGAAACCATTCCCCTACATCATGCAGAGAAGAACTGTAGTCTGAACAGCGGCCTGCTGGGGGAAAAGAGTATTCCAAGGCAATATCCACCAACAGTTTTGTTAAGAAATAAGAGTCAGTTGAAATTGGAAACTGAAAATGAGCATGGTTTTTCTTAATGAGATCACAACAGAAACAAACATTTTCCTTCATAACTGTGTTGAATTCTGTAAAAGGAAAATAACTCTATGTAGGGAAATGAGAAATTAAGGTATAAAATACAAGGATTGTAATAAAATAATCTATGATGCCTGTAGCATCACTTTCTATATTGTATAATCTTTTTCAGGCCAGAAACTATGCTGCTGAATTTTATGTATGCTAGTTTAAATATTTGACATTATATACCTGCTTAGAAAAACTTCTTAATGCATTATAATAAAGCAAGTCAAATCTTTCAGCAAAGTAAAATATTTTAAAAAATTCTTATCTTTTAAGAAATTAGCAGAAAACCAAAAGCATATTGTTTTGAATCTGTGCTTGGGAAATAATTTAAATGACTAACCATTTGAAAGTCGTGTAGTTAAGGTAACAAACTGAAATAAAGCATGGTGGGGCTTTTTTATTACAGCTCTCTCTTCAGCTGTATTTCTTTCCATTTGCACATTAAAATGGAACACATTACTACCACTCTGTGGCTTTTTTATATTCCTTTTAATCAGCACTTCCATTTTGTTTCTTTAATTTGCAAATTGCCATTTTTTTTCAGTGAAAATAAATTATGTGCGTAATTTTACTCCTGACAAAATTGTTTACTCTTATTGATTAATCCCTTCCCTGGTTTTGTCTATTATCTTAAACCATAAATCCACAAAGACGCAGAGTTATACTTGATTCTGCATTTTCCAACTTGAAAATTTTTTGTATTTGTAATGAGAAAACTCTGGCTATTTACTTCCACAAGGTTGATCCAGTAATCCATCTCTACCCTAGAAAACATTAAAAGTATACTTTCAAGTGCTTTGGTGGTGAGGGTTGCTTATTTATTGCCGAATTTGGGCCTGCAACACGCTACATCTCACAACAAATTAACAGAGAGGAATAAGGTTCTGTCAAGGATTGACAGAATAGAGACTTCCTCTATTTGCTCAAACAAACAGATCCCACTTTGCTCAAATTTAATGTGAGTTTTGCCATTATCTGCAATGGGACCAGACCTCAACCATTATTTTTCATTTCACTGTACATTATTCTAAATGATATACAGCCCGCAGTGTTAAAAAATTGTAACTTAATTTGCTTTCTATGAAGCAGCCTCTCTGAATAAAATCAGAGAGCTGTAGCTCTCTAACGCATGAAAAATACTTCTAATCAAATCTGTCTCTGTGTGGGAAAAAATATGGCAAGTGGATGACAAAGAATTATCAGCAAACATGACTTTGCTATTCTTTTAAGAAAATGTGTTCCAAACCTGATCCTCTTATGAATAGTTTTTAAATTTAGAATGTGTATATATTTATGAAGATTTTATGATGGGTCAAGATCATTTCTCACATAATTCTATCAAAGTCTGTATACTATGACGTAGATGACTTGTGAACTTGATTTACCATTTTTATCTTAAGTTGGAATTGCATCAAAAGAAGCAGAGAAGTTCAAAGAGAGATGGATGGAAAGGAGCAGTGTATCAAAGTACTGTACTCATTGTTTCACCTGAAAATGAAAGTGCTCAGATCTTTTTTTCCAAAAATAAAACCAGCACTCTCTCCTGACCTTCACTGTACCTCAAAAAGGCATCATCTCACAGGGAGATGAAATTTACTAATAGAATACATTGATACACCATATCAATGGGTAGGAACATGTTTACTAATTACTTTAGATTACTGAAATATGACATGCAAAACCAGTAGAAAAAACTAGCTGTTAATTTTAGAATAAAATAGAACAGAACAGAATGGAACAGTTCAGCTGGGGGGGACCTGCAGTGATCATCTCCCTGACCACTTCAGCACTGACCAAAAGTTAAAGCATGTTATAAAGGGCATTGCCCAAACACTTCTTAAACACTGACAGGCTTGGGATGCCAACTACCTGTCTAGGAAGACCATTCCAGTGTTTGACCACCCTCTCAGTAAAGACATGCTTCCCAACATCCAGCTGAAACCTCCCCTGGTGCATCTTTGAACCATTTCTACCCTGTTATTGGATCTCAGGGATAAGAGATCAGCACCTCCCTCTCTACTCCATCTTACTTTTATTCTTCTTGCTAGATAAAGCATATTTAAACAAACCTCATTTCCATGGATTGTGCACACACTAGGATTTTATATATCTAAAATTCTCTCTACAGGAAAAGGACTAGCTCTATAATCAGTTTCTATGACTATATGAATCATGTGCATGGCCCACCCCCCTTCCTGATTAGGTGTCCCTCTCTTATTGTACATTTTCCAAATAGTTTTCTACCTCCTGTTTTCTTTCTGCTGTATCTGCCTTTCACAGTGAGGTGCCATATAAAGAGCATTACCCAAAAGGTAAGACGCTCCTTATAAATCAGAAGAAAGGGAATTGAAAGTGCCCCACAGCAATGTCAGGATGTGCACTTATGTATTTTTTCCCTATGAAAAGGAAAGGATAGGCAGAAAGGAAGCTGTAAAACTGGGGTTGGCTTCAAAATTATGTTGGGAAGTAGAAGTCAGGGTATGTGTCAAACTGTGGAAACTAAAATCTTAAACACGTATCGTGTAGCCATGGCCAAGGGCACAACTGATTTAAAAAACCATTGTTTTACCTACCCATCTTCAGATACATAGGTATAATCTGAAGGCCAACAAATATCAATACTTAGATGACTAATTTCTATTTTTGATTCAGCATAAAAGGTCTTAAAATCATGTTTGTCTTACTATGAAGTCAGTGACAAGATACTCACTGGTTTAACTGCGAGTAGGATTACCTTTTTACCTTAGTTCGTGTGTAATTTTTTTTTAATCTGTTTTTTACTTCTATTTGGAATAGTTTTAATGCAAAACTAAAGATGCAGTGTATGAAGTTATTTCTTTAATGTGTTTCAGCATCAGTCTGACCTGTTTCTGTGTGTTCAAAATCCAAAATTTCACAAAGGAAACTGATGCAACTTGTATTGCAAATATGTATCTTCTTATTCTTCTTCCTTTCCTTTTGTTTCTGTATTCTCTCTAAGGATGTAGAAAATTTCTATATAGTTTCCTACATCCTCTTTTCTTTCTGCTCCATGTCTTTCACAGCTATGCAATGAGATGCTGTATAAAGAACATTACCCAACATGAAAGACATGATCTTTATAAACATGGGGAAAGGGGATAGGAAGCCAGCAGCTTTAGTGACACTCCGTTTCAGTAAGGACTTCTGATACAGAAATATGTTGCTGCAGAAAAAACAATTCACTTCCTTTCTTCAAAAAAATTTCCCCAAATCCATGTTCCTTTGTCTTTGCTTCCACAGCTTTAAACCTTATCAGACTTGTCTCTCTCCCTGTCAAGAGCATGAAGGCAGCTAAATGCAGACATACAACCTTCAAAACAGAAGAGGTTGCTCTGACCTGCTTCACAGACATACACAGAAACAGAGTACAGTTATTGAAACAGTTATATCAGCATGATGGGCTCTTCTTGATGCTTCATATACATTCCTCTACATCACTTCTTTCTTTTCAAAATCCAGCATACTTTTTTTATCCTTCCATCAGACCACTACTAGACACACTCTAGAGGCAGAAGCAGAACAGTAAATATCAAATGCAATTCATATTCAAAATAAGCTCTTGTATTTTAGATTTATAAGCATTAATATTAGCTTTTGGTTATTGCAGCTCCAAGGAATATCACTCTCATTATAATCAGCAATGAACACATACAGAAGAAAATGTATTGAATAGAAGATCAAATGCTCCTTTAGAAAGATGGCTTAAAGAAAGAAAAAAATGATCTCTCTACTCATCATAGCAATAGGATAAAATTTGATCTTGAAAATCCTAACATGGTAAGGATTGTAATTAATTAAGTAACTTGTATGTTACTTTGAAAGCACAGATTTCTGTGTTACATTACAGTGGGCTAAATATTTCTATACTCAGTCCTAGTAGACCAAAACAAGAGCAATGTGCCCAGTTTCTGATCCTGTATTCCAGAAAAATTGATAATAACCAATTTGATAATGAAGGAGTGATGAATTAATATAATCCAGATTGAGAATTAAAGATAAGCATGCTCAAAACCCCTCAGCCTTTAAGGAAAGACCTTAAATAATTAAACAAAAGGAGTCTGTGGGAAAACATAGTAGCAGCCTTCAAATAAATAGAAGTCTGGTGCATAATGATGTGGTTCTCACATCTTGTAGGAATAGGACACAACACAAGAACAAAATATGCATTAGAGCAACAGAGACTTTGTTCTGAAATGAAGGGAGGGAGAAAACTCTGTTCTGCATGTAAGGACTGTTAAACACTGGAAGAAATTGCCTCAGTGGCTCTTTTAAAGCAGTACTTTTAAAGAAGTAGACAATTGACTTTTTAAGGATGTTTGTAGTTGGATTGATCCTGCCCCAGGGCAGAAGATGGCCATTGATAGGTCTTTCCTAGTTCTGCTACCCTCAAGTTTGCAGTTTTATAGTTGTGGCATTTTCCACCAGCTGTTCGATAGCTCTGTTCTTTTGAGCAGACCGTGTATTGAAATACATTAGACCTCTTTCTGTGCAATCACCAGCAAGTGTAAGGCTTGAAATGCAAGCCTATAACCTACTCAGAAATCTTCAGAATGTCTAAATTAGACATATTCCAGTTTTACTCATGAAGAAATTGAAGCCATAAGCAATTTATATTATCTGTCCATGAATACACCACAAATTAATAGGAAATGAGGACTGAGAACTGAGTAGTCCTTTGGATTTTATGCTTAACATTGTAAAATATAAAATAACAGTAGGTCCAAAAGAAAAATAAAAAAACCCCAAACATAGGAAAAATATGGCAGTGCCCCATAGATCATGGAAGCTGCACTGTTCTCTCACTATTAAATACAAAAAGGTCTACTTTGGAAGCCTAGCTTCCCTAAAAATGCATATTTCTAGTGCAATTTCTTTTGACTAAATGTAACATTCATCGAGGTCAAAAAGAAAAATCATTCTAAGTATCTTTAAACAACTATGCAGAGTTTTAAAATATATACTCACTAAGGGTCCAGTAATCAGTCTTTGTTATTAATCATTCTGACAAAAAAATTGATTTTCATTTCCTTCTTTCATGTTGCGTGGGAACAGCCTGAGGTAGGTTACAAGATCTGAGAGAGATGATAAGGACAGTAAGAAGGCTTCTGGGAGACTCTGAGCACCAGGTGGATTACTGTCTGTTTAACCTTCTGATGAACTATTGGGTTTAGTTTTGGGAACCTTGTGTCTTTAGCAGCCTGAGTCTTATTTCTATGCTGGTGAGACAGAAGGTAACGAATACAGTACTGAGGTGCCAGATGCTATCAGATGTCCTAATCCCAGCAGGATGTGTGTAATTCCACTAAAAAAGTTGACGTGTCCATATTTTGTACCATATAAAAAGGCTCCTAAACAACCCAATAAACAGTAAGAGTTCTGAAATCACTGGAATTTAATCAAGTCTTAAATCCTGATCAATAAGGATATTCTTACAGCTTCCTCTACCTAGTAACAAGGTATCCTGTGTGCCACAGAGGGATGCCTTGAAGATTACTTAGTATTTTGTTCAACTTTTAAAAGTCTACTAAGGAAATACTAAGTGCTAGAGACTGTTTTTCAAAGAAAATATATTCTTGACAGATTTCACTATCTTGCAGAGACAAAGGTTATCCTTAAAATAAATTAGTGTTGATAGATCTATGTCTCCCAAAGTAACACTCTATAATAAGTCATAGCCCTACTTCTGTATATTCTGAGCTTATTCCTCTGATGGTTCCTAAAGAAACATCTTTCCTTCTTAGTGTCCTAAACTTAAAATCAAGGAACCAAATCCATCAGTCCTGTTTAAATGCATGAAGAATCCCATCGAAACATCACAGGATGCGTCAGGATGGGGATGCTGGGCTGTAAGGCAATTTTATACCTCTGCATTGAATAACTTCATGGGTTAAAAGCAAAACCAAATGCAATCCTGAGGCTCATCTCTTAGCAGTGTGCTAAAATAAAATATAATTTAAAAAAAATACAAAAAAACCCCACCAACCCAAAAAAGAAAAACCCCAAAAAACCACCCAACACTTTTTGGTTTGACTAATGTTACTTCAGAAGAATTTTCATTTGTTTTTTTTAAAAAAAACGGGGGAAAATCGAGCATTTTCTGACCTTACTTCTGCATAAGGAGGTGTTCCTTGTCTAAAATGAAAACTATCTGTATTTGTTCAAATTCTTATTTTCACGTGTCACTATTGCATACTCTTCCATAGCAATATGAGGGCCCCTCCCTTTTTTTGTAACTAAAAAGTCTTATAACCCTTGCCAAAATAGACAAAAGGCTACAACTGCATAGCTGGGACCAAGTCAACTTCGGGCAGTCTTAAGGCAGTATGAAGTCTCAGGGAAGTGAAACAGACAGCGGCGCAGACGATTCACAGCTGTCAGAGAGATGCTCCAATGCATTGTACTGCTGCCCCCTTAAGGACAAAGAGAGCGACGAGCTGCAGTACTTGCCTTGCCCAGAGGCCTGCAGCTTCTGTGTGACAGCTAGGATGTATTTGAGGTATTTTGACACGGTTCTCATGTCTTTATGTTACCGTGCTCAGTTATGTTCCTTTTGCTCTCCACGGCATGTTAGTACACTCTTGTGCTGTAAACCTACCCGGAGTTCTGCATGCAAAGCAGGCATGATGAGGCACGATGGAAAACAAAATGCTCCTTTCCATATTTCTAAAAGGCTTCGACACATCAAATCTCCCACTTCACACATGTTTCCTGCAGGTTGCTAAACATTAGGGGGCTGAGGGTGAGTAGAAGCCACTGCCCTCTCCTGCTGGCTCCATGGGTGTCTGAGGGCTGGAGAGGGAATGTCCCTCCGGGCAGCCTTGCAGCCCCAGCTTGAGGGATCCTGCAGCCTCAGGTGTGCCACACTACAAGCAATTCTATTTCCTACAGAGTGACTAGTTAGAAATTTCCCCTACTAGGACAGGATTTGTAATTTTTCCCAATTTGCCAACGATCATGTATTTACAACATAAAAGCCATTACTGTGATGCATAAATTAACCATGGGGAAACCTAAAATAAATTCAGTTAGGACCTGATAGCCCAACAGTTCAACTTCAGTTATGTGGACATTTCTGAGTGGATCATGGTGCCATCAGACCTGAAGGACAGAGCTGCAAGAGTGCTGTTAACACATTAAGGTACTTCAGTTTTTGCAGATGATTTTCATTAAAGGTAGCTCCTTTCTGAGAAAGTCCCTAGAATGGGAAGTCAGTATATTTAAAGGATTCATCTGAAAGGAAGAAACTGAGAGACAAAATATTCTTAAGACAAAAGAAAAAAGATATATAATGTAGGGTATATGTGCTGAAAGTAGACTGCCAAGACTTTCCTGTTACCAGGCTTGTGCTGAGAATACTGAAGATAAAGTGTTATTTTCTCATTTATCTTCTCTTTCCCCAGAACTGAAAAACAATTCTCTTCATCAGTATTTTCTCTATTTCTTGTTGCCCAACTTCTGATTTAATCTTCAGCTTCACGTACCTGAAATTTAACTTACCGATTCATTCTGTGGGTAAAATTGTTCCCTACACAAAGTGGCTTAAGATAAGTATGATTAGTACTTTTGTGTTGTAAATTCTGTGATAGCTTGTCACTGTTATCAATATAATTGTGCAGCATTCACAAAATCTGGATGTTCAAGATTACATTTAGTTGACAGTGACCAGAGAGTTGGACTAGCTGGTCTTCTAACCCAAATGATTCCATCAAGGAATAGATAATTTTCAATATCTGCTCAGATGTTTCAATACTTCAGTGTGTTAAGCTGCTTTTTATGGTGAGTTTTTTTGTATTAAATGCTTAACTGGCATAGCAAGAAAAGTTATATCTTTTAAATGCCATAACCTAAACACTGTTTTGGAAGCTATGGGCAAACTTTATGTGAGAATAGTGTGAAACACCAACTGTGGGTGAACTTTTGGACCTCCTGAAGTCAATCAAAATTGTGGCCATCAACTCCAATGGGACAGGAATTTGCTCTGTATTTTCTGAAGTGAGAAGCATTAGAAAGGTAAATTATCTTGTGTTCTGAGTTCCCAGACTGCTGCCTCATCTGGATAGTTATCATATAATTTATGGTGTGCATACACACATAATGTATGATTTGTGTATAATATGCAACATATATAATATATGGTATGCATATATATACATGCAAAACATTAAAAAGTATATTAATGTCTATGGGAGATACTGGGAACCTTTGAAAGAAGCTGCTGTACAATGGGCTTTGGTAAAATTATGTAATCCATTTCTATCTTGCTCTGACACCTTAAATGCTCATCCTGTCCTACTACTAACATTTTTTAATTTTATTCCTAATTTTATGTATTTTCTTGTCTAGTCCACTTCCTAATCTGATACTAAACTTCTCTGTAGAATTTTTAAATGCATGTGACAGGTCATGCTATTAAATTTCTCTTATTCTGTGTCTACCTGAATATAGCAGACTGAATCTTATTATATTAAGTACTTTGTATCTCTTTCAACTACCTGAATGTATTTTCAAAAGCATTTTGCTCTGTAATACCAAATTATCATGAAGTCATCCTGCAAAAATCAAATCAAAATTGGATATAATCAAAATTTCTGCTGTACACTGCTGCTATGGCTCTGAACTCCAGCTTATCCACCTACAAAGCACAACACTTACAGCTGTGCACAGCTAGGCAACACTGGAAAAGAAGACTTGTATTAAAGGTTTTTTAACAATTGCTCTCAATTCAAACACATTTAATAGTAATCCATTTATAGCCACACAGGAATTTTAAAAGAAAATATTTTTATTCACAATATATTGAACTAGAATTGTTCATGTTTTGTGAATCAAAGCAAAGTTTTGATGGTGTCATTGGTCTACTGAGATAAAAGAACTGAAGAATAAGGAGGTACTTCAAACAAGGCTGTCAAGCCCAGTTGTTTTAGCATCCTGAGTCCAGCCTCAGCTGGACACTATATAAAGTTCAACCACAGAGAACAAGACTACCTCAATGCAACTCTCATCTGTGTGCTTTTCTCCAAATACGGTACTTTCTTTCAGACAGCACTTCCTTTCTAATTGCACTAGGGCATTATTTATTCAGCAGATACATACCAAAACCTCATTTGTGTATGTATGTTATATCAAAACTGTCAATATACCAAAACAGTCAATAAAGTAAAAGGTAGCTGGTTACCTATGGAATTTTGGTTCACAGCATAGTGTGGTTTACTGTACACAGCATACCCTGCAGGGACTTTGATACATAGAATCATAAAATGGTTTGTGTTCAAGTGACCTTTAAAACCATCCAGTTCCAACACTCCTGCCATGAGCAGGGAGACCTTCCACTAGACCAGGGTGTTCAGGCCCCATCCAAGCTGACCTTCAACACTTCATGCATTGTGGCATCCATAAGTTCTTAGGGCAACCTGCTCCAGTGCCTCCCCACCCTCATAGGAAAGAATTCTTCCTTACACGTAATCCAAGCCTAGCCTCAGTTTAAAGTCCTTGTCCTATCACTACATGCCTTTGCAGAAAATCAGCTTTTCTATAAGCTCCTTTAGGTATGGTAAGGCTGCTGTAAGGTCTCTCTGAAGCCTTCTCTTCTCCAGGCTGAACAACCCCAGCTCGCCCAGCCTGTCTCCATAGGAGAGGTGCTCCAGTCCTCTGATTATCTTCGTGACCCTCCTCAGGACTCGCTCCAGCAGGTGCAAATTCTTATGCTGGGAGCCCCAGAGCTGGGCACAGTGAGAGCAGAGTAGAGGAGCAGAATCACCTCCCTTGCACTGCTGCCCACACTTCTTTTGATGCATCCCAAGACACAGTTGGTTATCTGGGCTGCAAGTACACATTGCTGCACCATGTTGAGCTTCTCATCCACCACTACCCACCAGGTCCTTCTCCCAGCCTGCACCTGTGCTTGGGATTGCCCCGACCCAGGTGCAGGACCTTGCACTTGGCCTTGCTGAACTTCACGAGGTTTGCACAATCCCACGTCTCAAGGGTGTCAAGGTCCCACTGGATGACAGCCCTTCCGTGCAGCGTGTCGACTGCACCACACAGCTTGGTATCATCGCAAACGTGCTGAGGGTGCATAACGAAGTAGTGAGTAGTGTTTGTCTACTTTCATATGCTAATTGTCCCCTGTAGGGCCCTTGAGGTGCGGCACTGGCTGTCCTGTCACTAACCAAGACTAACTCCAGTTCCCTGCCTGCTCCCTGCTCATTAGGTCCCAGCAAACACCCCCCCGATGACTCGCGTTTGCGGTCTGTCAGAGGAGCAGGAGCCCACCGTTCCCACGCCGGCTCCCAGGCACACAAAGCCTCGGCGGGAAGCGTGCTTTTTGAATTCGAGAGCTCGGGCACGCCTCCGGCCATCCGCCCTGTGCCCGCCCCTCCATCCCCGGGCTGGCCGAGGGGCTGTGCCGCAGGTGAGGGCGGCCCCGCCGGGGCGGGGGGGGGCGCGGGGGGGTGGG